>CM067364.1:13097000-13141038 GCA_034401795.1 Chaetoderma sp. LZ-2023a
AAATGATCAAGTTGTCTACAGATAGAAGTAGGCGTCCAGGGAAAAGTATAGATACATGTATGGGATGCTGCGTAAAGATAGCACGCTGATGAACTATGCAAATGCATGGCCATGTGTCCTACAGATTCAGTGAATATGTTCACAAAAATATCTCTTGTTCATTGCTATTAGCACACATTGCATGGCGATATAGAAGCTTGCTGCTATTATGAGCCGATATGTGACAATTAATACTTGGCATGTGTCTTTACAGCCACCATTCAAATTAGTTTCACAGTTTTCAACAGAATGTGTATTACATAGGAAAGAGACTTAAGGCATGTACTTCGTGCTTGCAGCAGCCTATTCTAGCAATCTGTTGACTATTTTGACACGAATTTGCCTGGGTTTCGTTGCTGCCATAGGCATCAACAGCCACACGTCAAATTATTTTCACCATTTTCATACAGAATGTGTATTGAAGAGGAAAGATACCAACAACATGCGATTCGTGCGTGTAGGCCTTTTCTAGCTTTATGCCGGAGTATTTCTGCCAATTATGAGTGTGACGTAAACATACACGTTACGTAGTTAATGATAATGCCATATATTTGAGTGACAGATCGAGTGCATCCATTACGTAATATCATAATAATTGTGACATGTGATGCCCGTGTCATGTGCGCATATAGACTCATGGCACTAACGTTAGTAGCTAAGTTTTATGTATGAAAATATTCAGATAAATATGGCCGGAATCAAATAATCAAGACCAAACAACGTAGATCTGTGGCATGTAAGATGCACACCCCGTGCATGTTATGTACGTATATGGGTGGCACGCATCTTCGTTTTTAATTTGTATTTGCGTGAAAAATCAGATCCACCCATTAAGAAAAGATGAATAAATGTAGATTCAATACTCATAGTTTTTATGATTATAACACATGGACCTTTGCCCTACTGTCAACGAAGAATGGAGGCTTACAGTTTATCCATCAATCATATGCGTCATAATCATCTACAAGACGTATAGTACGACGCCATGGTGCACTAAGTCATGGGTGACGTAGATGCCATTATCACGAATGTCTACTTGATGAAGGGCTCTAAATAGGTATTGTTGTACGATGTTCTGTATTTACTATTCAATACACAGCACACAGTCAGATTGGTTTCAAAGTATTCAACAGGTTAACTGTATAGGCTTCTGTCGCTCGATCCCATCACATCCGATGTGAGGATGGAGATGAGCTCAAGACGAACGGGGCATACCTAAAACTGGATTCCTCATTTGGTGATCTTGTTTTAATCATCCTTGCAGGTATGAAGACAAAGGCACTGTGACGGCGAGACCTATGGATACAAACACAATGTATGGACCCTCAGATGTGTATGGTCACCAAAAGTACGTGGGCACTTATTAAACGAAATGTGTTATTGAAAACAGCATGGCTGGCACACGATGCTCATTACACAAAACTGGTTTTAGTACCGCCTGTGATACGGCACCATCATAATGGCTCATACCATAGCCAGGTTGCGCACTCCAGATGGCCGGATGTTCTGAGGCAGCTGCCGTCGTAAATATGTCTTAATATATGGAGTATTAAAGAGTATTTCTATATTCCAGTCATGCAGCTATCTTAACCCTTTACTGACTAAATTGTGTAAAGAAAATTAAAATATATCCTTAATAAATGTCCATTTGCAGACCAATAGAGGAGTATTTTTTTAAATTTTACCACTGGAATGACTGGTCTTCTCTTCGCCTGCAAATGGGCATTCCTCAAGACCACTACACAGGCCGGTTTAGGCCGGCTTCGGCATGATAGGGCTTAACTAGTGACACACCTTTCCTAAAATCTGAGGAAATTACAATGTCGGGTCACGAAGGTGCTTGTTAAAGATGCCTTTGACTAATTGGCTTCACAAATATATAAAAATGATGTAGCCCACGTCGCCCTGCCGCTAATAATATGTCAATATATGACACCGTAATCATAGATTTCCCTTTCATCCACCCCACTCACACTACCGCTTTCAGTGGATCAAGCGCTAGTTTCAGGCGTGTCCGTCATTTTTGTGATAGAGTGGCTCTACATTTTCCGAACTTTCTTGCACTAGTTTAAGATAGTTGACTGAAAAGTTGTGGTTTGCTTCATAATGAGAAGCTACGGATCGAGTTCGAATAGCACGCGTGTCCGTACATTTGCTATGGAGTCACCCCCACCCCCTCAACCACCACCCCCACCCACCACCTCCACGCACCACACACCCCTTTTGGCTTACAAACTTCAATTGTATTCCGTTATAAGAGACTTCCATAATGGCAATTTACCATACCCACTATCCGATCATTTTATACATAGCACAGCAATACACTCCTACAACACTAGAGCCAGGCCTAAGTTACATACACAATACTGTCGTACAGACACACCCCAACACAAAATACAGCACAAGACATACACTTATGACTCTGCATTGATGACGTCCCACGTCCATAAATTATCACGCACATATAGAAATGAACACATTAATATCATGATAATTAAAAACTATTCGAGTACAATTTAGTAGAATTTCCCTCTTGAACATATCGATGATAAGAGTCACCACTGTTAAAAAATATAGGTCTAGTCATCAGAGCAACGCGATATCTTACTACAGCCAGACAACTGTAATGTTTTGTTTTACGAAAATTCCTAACCACGAACACAAGATCGGAGATGAGGGAAATATTAGAAATAATTCACCATTTCAAACTCATAAGGTTTATGCGATTGCAGCATTAATCATGTCATCATGTTAATTGATCAACAAAAGAAAAGACATTTTCTCAGTAAGTGTCCAGTTGCAGGCCAGGTGATGACTACTTTTAAGGAGTTACCACTGGACTCGCTGGCGCGTTAAATAGGTCAGGGATTTCGGTTGTAATTCCCAGGGGGGTCTTCTCTTGGCATACACACATACTTGTGTCTCTAGCTAAGCTCCACCCACATCTCGCTCGTGTTGGGATTGATCGATCGCTGAACACTCTGGCACTCAATTTCCAAAAACTACACGGGTAAACTGTTGACTGTTTTGAAACTAATTTGATTGGGTGCTGTCGCTGGCTATAATGGCCTGATGTTAAAGAAAACAACTTCCATTCAGCTTCGCAGTGGTAACATATCTGCACATATAGGAAGAATACAGCTGAAGTACATAGGGAATGCGTGCCTTTTAGCACGACAAAATATGTGTCTGTTAGAACCAGCATCGTTTTACCATGAAGCAGATTTGCAAATCATTAAGAACATGTGCGCATCATTGCAGCGTGAGCTATAAACGAGATGTTTAATATTAGCATGCCACCGTGTGAATATTCGTGCTATTGGCGTAAATCACTATCGCTCCATTTCATCAGAAAGTGTTCGATTAATAGTAATAGTGCTGTCGTGAAAGATGGATTCTCAAAGAAATGTACACGGCCGGTTATTTTCAGAAAATCTCAGATTCACGATGGAAATTCAATTCAGATTTCCCTAAGTGTATTTATTGAATGTTAGCCAGAGCATTCCCTATAGGCAATATGGTGTGTGAAAAGAAATGTACCTAACGAATTCCACTCATGTTCTACTCGTTGCCTCCTAAGACATGTATTGATGCCATTCTATCTAGGGTAGTATTGCTGACAGAAGATTCGCTATACGCGCGGGATGATAATGTGTGGGTGAATCATGTGCATCGCACAATTTCCCAACATTAATATTCTCCTCAACTGTTCAAATCTCTTCGTGTTGTTCATGTTCACAGTAAGTTATTTTCTGAATGGACAGTTATTTAACCATCATCCTAACATGTCTATGATCTGTATTTGGACTACGCATGTTCTATTTCAAAATCACAATATATGACATAGTATCAGGTATGTCATCAAATGAGCGTTAGTATCATGCTTATATAGTATTATCATTGAATGTATTTGAGCTGATGAACGCCACGTGTATTGATATGGAAAGGGTCACCCATTCGTGCCGCGAAAGACTTCTTTAGATACAAGATAGAAAATTAGATTTCATGAATGAGACTGGCCATTGGTGTAATTATAATTCGTCTTAACTGGCTGCCTGCTGCAATACTAAAGAACATATTTTCTATAGGATTAGTGTCTAGTTACCGATAGAATCCTGCCAACTTGCTTCTAAAATATTCAGCATGCCAAACCTTAGGGAGCATTTTAATTAGTTTCTCGTGGCTTGCAGTAGGAAGGCAGTAAAAATACAAACAGAGCGCTTTAAATAGTAAGGGATACACACATACTGTACGGGCATCACATGCAATACATGACGCAGGGTTGATCTGCAGTTATCTTAATGTATGCAACCAAAGATGCAGTGACACCTGCTATTATCATCATAATGCAGATTCAGATTCAGTCAGATTCCATTGGCTGACCACATATTGTACACACTGTCATCACGATGCCATTAATCTGAATACGGCTGACATGTCGCGGAATAGCAATATGGTGTCTGACCATTCTCCTGCAAAAGCACGCATACATCACCTTTAAATGATCAAGTTGTCTAAAGATAGAAATCAGCGTCTAGTGGAGATTAAAGATACAAGTATGGGATGCTGCATAGAGATAGTGCGCTGATGGAATATACAAATGCATGAGTATGTATCCTATAGATTCATTGAATATGTTCACAGATATATCTCTTGTTCATTCATATTAGCACACCCATGCATGATGGACGAAATGTTAGACAGAACATTAACCCCTCCGGGTTCACATTAGCCCTGCAATGGTCATATACCTTCAAAAACCGACACAGCAATCTTCTTGAGGATTGTCCAAATGCATGCCAAATTGGGATATATTTTGAAGTGTACTGCTACAATGACAGGCTCGCTAACTGGTACATGTTCACACATATGTTTCCCTTGGCCTGGAAATGGTCAATGGCTAAGGGAAAACTTCACATTTCTTGAACAGTAAGGTGTTCGTGGTCACACCGAACGAAGGCGGCATCTGCAGAGGTCCTGGAATGCGGTCATTTGCTGGAATGCATACATATATTTCTGCAAATTTGAGTGTAACTACCTTATTGAGAATTCTTGACCAAAAAACGCTAAATTGACATGTGTATGCTTTTGAGTACTTTGAGGCACTGCTGATACAAGATGGGTTAACAATGCGTGTTACGCAGACTTGTATATACATATCTATGAGTGTTGCTAGACACATTAGTAAACCACATCACACCATCTGCCAATACCATTTTCAGCCCACATTGTTGAATAATATGGTGCTCAACGTGCGAACCTATACGTCGATGGAGGATGTGTCGCCTTAGTAATTCATGGAACCTGTCAGAAATACTTCCACGCAGGCAATCATAATCTGAAAATGATGTCTAGAGAAATGACTATGGTGACATGAGCAATATATCACATTGGCAAGATAGCGCACTTGGCATACTTAGGGCTGATTTAGGAGGTCGGTTGAGCAGCTATATTGTATTAACCGAGATCAACATCCACGTGTGTGCTTATCTCACTTCTTTAATCCAGTTTCTCAGCCAACCATGTTACGTCATAATCACCTACATGGCCAGTTGCCTGTCGTCATAATCAATTGAGTGATTCCGGCACGGGCTAGGCGTGGATGGAGCTTACCTAGAGATGGGCGGTGCATAGATATAACTGGATTCCTCAATTGCATATTGATTTAACTAGTTATGTGAATGACAGATAATTTGAAAGTGTGACTCGACCCTCACGAAATATAACAACATGAAGGCTTCTGATCTATTCCTCAAGCAGCTGAGGCTATAAATAAATGTGTCTCTTGTTAATGTCCTGTGCACTTTAAAATGACGCGACCGCATCAGGAAACCAGGAACTTTCTGTCATGAAGGTTTGCGAATTGCATGTCTTTGATGAGTTGACAATTTATTGAACAGTCTGTTAAATATGTAAGCAAATGTGTCTGAGATCTGTTGATGACATAGGCAGGAACGGTCACCAGCCAAAGTAGTTTCAAAATAGTGAACAACTTACTCGTATAGTTTCGTGCGAAGCGGGCAGACCATAGTTAGAAATGGGCAGGTAGAGCTAGTAATATGCCCATATATTAACGAAATAGAATAGGTTTCTCATTAACGGACCTTTTCAGTTTATCTAGCAATCATATGACGTCATACGACTTACTTAACTACGTGACTTCATAATCAATGACGCCACGAATGACGTAGATAATTTCGGCATGAACGCGTAATTGATGACGAATACGTGTTGATGTTTGAATTGTATGTCTTTACTGTTTAATGAAGATGATTAAACTAATTTGCGTGGGCGCTGTTGCTGCTAGATACAACAGCGAACCAGTACTCTTGTCTGGAAATTGATAATCTGGCATCACGCGGAAGTGTGGACGGAGCTCAGCTAAAGATGGGCGGGGCATAGCTAAAACTGCCATTGTTCGGTCACCGCATGCAGTTGGATCGTTGAGTCCGACTTTAAATATATCCAAATAATAAGTTGTTTGTCTATATGTCCACGCGTGTGTAAGGATGGGGATTTCTCTGTTGGAAGAGCAATGCAGGTATCTACATAAATGGCAATGGGATTCACATACTGACAGTTTTATTTGGACGCAATTATGGTGTATTTCACACTTACACGGTCGGTCGAATTACTAGTATATGTTACAATGAGGGAACTCGAATGGTTTGCCGGTTAATTCGACGAGCATGCTCTTTCTAACCAACGCTGTTAAACACTATTTAATGGATGGATCTATCAGTCAAGAATATGGCGAACTAATCAATTACGTCGCATGCAGGCTCACGCTACACTCAACATGCATAATGGGTGACGGGATCTGTTATAAATAGTGAAAACTCGGTTAAGTGTACGATTTGTATGCCTTTGGTGGATTTACTATATACCAAACAGGTTGACTATTTTGGAACTAATTTGACATATGACATAGCACCGTTGTTGCCACAGCAACAGCACAACGCCAAACTAGTGTATACATATCAATCAGCTTGCATGCCTTGTACAAGGAAAAGGAACATTTTTCAAAATGTTTTGAAAAATATGATTTTGAACGTGTGGATTGCTCTTGAAAGTGCACACTTAGTTAGATTAGCAATGCCATTCTGAGAATTCAGTGTTAAAAGTATATAGAAAGATTCCAATATGCGCAAAACGTTGGCGGAGCTTGGCTAGAAATGCGGGGCTGGAGTGTGGTGTATAGTTAGAAATGAGCGTGGCATAGCTAGAAATGTGCGGTGCTTAGCTAGAAGGTGGCGGTGTATAGATAGAAATGGGTGGCGCAAAGCTAGAAATGGATGCCGTTTTTTTGTATTGGGTTACCGTTTTATTGTTCGACTTTAGATGTATGAGCTGACGTGTCTGCAGAAAGTAGTCGATTTTCTTGCCTGACCAACTTGCGCTCATTCCGATAAGAACATTACAACCAAATCAGTTTACAAACGGATTTAGTATGACGGTAACACCCACACACCTCCGCCTTGAGACCTCATCAGCCAGTA
Source organism: Chaetoderma sp. LZ-2023a (assembly GCA_034401795.1). NCBI lineage: Eukaryota > Metazoa > Mollusca > Caudofoveata > Chaetodermatida > Chaetodermatidae > Chaetoderma > Chaetoderma sp. LZ-2023a. The sequence continues at coordinate 13,104,539 of CM067364.1, forward strand.
ATCGTCGTATCTTAAACACATTTACCTCCCCGTCGACATGCCGCTACATTTAGGACATTTTCATCAACTCTTCCACCTCTCACAGTGCTTCCAACTGTGCCTCTCTTGTGCTGATGTTGTTGAAGCTGACATTTCCAGTGGTGTTGTGACGCAATCGTCAGCGAGTTAGATAATACGCTACTTAGATTTAAATACAAATATACGTGACTGGACTAGATTTATGTACTGCCCAGTACATACTTTCGCAGCAGCGTGCATCCTAATAGGTTCTGACTAATGTAGACTAGTATCATTGGTGGTAGATGTATTTACATTTCCATGGACATAGATGCATTAGAACTGTTCGAATCTGTAAGTATTCCTATTCGGCTTTATGGATGCGAATTTGAGTGTGTGTAAACATAAGTCTTGTCTATAAGATGCATAACATTTTCTACAAGATTATTCTAGGGTTTTCAAAACAGTCGGCAATGATCTATTTAGAAGTTGGACAATTACCTCTTAGAATTAGGATAGATGTAAGAATGATTTCATATTGCACGCACATAATTAGTGGAAAGGAATACAAGATTGCATACATGCTTTACAGATTAATATTTCAATTGCACTCTAAGAATGAGTAGCATTGGTCATGGCTAACCCACATAAAGAACTTCGACTAGCCTCTCACATGTGTGCCCTGGGCCAGACCTAGGCCATATTGAAGGGTTGAAGTTCGTAATAAGACAACACTTGTCAGATCAGTGCATACACAATTGGAGGGTGACATTTTTAATAGTAGCGGGTGCACAGCCTATAGTATCTTTAAAGACGAGTATAAGTTCGTAAAATATTTAATTTCTCTCCCGCAGAACTTCGCAAATCTATTATGTAAATGCAGAACTTGCAGCCTCAACTTACTCGTAGAGATGGGAAAGTATGGCCAATGACACCCAGGCATGAACGTACGTGCTCCATATGCGATACAAATCAAAGGGAAGATGAATTCCACTATTTGTTTGAATGCCCAATAGCGTTGGAGAACGGACACAGCGTATTTATAACTATTTTTGTCTTCACCCAATACATTTTAAATGATTAAGTTAATGAATAAATAACCCTCTGCGAAAATGATATTACTGTGTACATTCATAATGAGTATATTTAGATTATTTAAATGAGCGCGAGTGTTTAGCAATACATGTATTAGTATAAGGTTACCATGCGGCTGCGGTTAAGGGGATCTGCGTATAGATATGAACAACAAACGTACATTGATCGAGTTAAATTAAAGACACTTTTGTTTGTTGAATACTATGTTGCTTGATGAAATAGTGATACTAAGTATTCATACATTAACAGTATAGCATTGTACATTTTCTATGTACGTTCTCGCTGTAGCTCTGTAGATTTTTTTTGCATTTATAATAGAGTTTCCGAGTTTCCTTCCAAACACTCGCCATTTTACTCGTGATGTTACCTAACAAGTGACGTATCTGAACCCGTCGTTTGTCAACAACGCCTCAAAGCATTCAAAATGCTACTTATATCAAGTAATCCCCCATTGGTCATGACTAAGAGAACACTATGCTTGTAAATATCCCGTTTGAATATCCTAATATTTACAAAGAAATATGTCTATGTTGTCCTGCAAATTAATATTACTAGTGCCTATTGGAGAGGTCGTGTTTGGCCGGCTTTGGTTGGTGACCGAGAAAATGTAAATGTTTGCTTAGACAGTGTCCATTTGCATGGCAAAAGAATTATGTTACCGCGCCAGTCATTCAAGTACGAAACTTTTAAAAATGGTCTACCCATGGCCTGCATATGGGCATTTCTCAAGACTACTGCAATGGCCGGTTGCGGCCTTTTGGTGAACTTGACCAATACAGGGTTAAATTAACACAGCAGGAATTAATGTAGGATAGCATATTGCCGGATGTCTGGTCGCGCATACGATACAGATAGATATTGAGGTACACGGCTATTTTCTATCAACCCCTGGCTACATACATTTATTAGAGGAGCTTGGGTCTTCTAATGGCGTTGAAACAACCGCCTATGGAAGACACGATTCGCCTCGCACTGTGTTAACACTTCAATGTTAACTGGACCTTGGAAAGAACTTATTTGTCAAATGTAATGGATTGACTGTATAGAGACTGGAATGGCACCATTCGGGTAATTATACAGGTAACTTGTACACATTTTGAAACGAATTTGACTGGGTTCTGTTGCCGCAATAACTCTCATTCGAATTGTTTTTCTAAATAGTCAACAGTTGTTTGATCTCTTTTTGTTCAATTTTTGTGACGAAGTTATGCGTACATTTGTTTTTTACATCAGCTAACGAGCAACGTAACTAAACCTCATGCCAGATACATGGGTAACCGGATGGATTCGTTTACATTAGTTGCGTGTCACTAGTTTTCGTTGCTTCGATCGTTTCAATAAATATCATGTATGCACGTCCTGAATACATATATGTATATGAATTCTGCCACGAATTTTGTGATTGCTGGTAGAGCAACAACCTTAAGTCAAATTAGTTTTAAAAAAACAATCGGCAGAATGTAGGAATACTTGCAAATTTACTACACAGTCAATTTTGGGCATTTTTCGCGAAATGGCCATATTTTAACTATGCCCCACCCATCTCTAGCTAACCTCCACCCACACCTCGCTCGTGTTGGGATCGATCGATCTCTGAACACCCTAAAATAACTAAATAAATAAATAGATACATAAAATAAATAAATGCCAGATTTTCTATAAAAAATAACAGAATACGTAATGTCGTAACTTGGTTCCTAGTTAGCTTTAGATTACCTCATCTATGTAGCCTATGAAAACACCGCACGATGCTCGATAGGACAGGCTATTTTAGAACACTTGTAAATTTACTCCAAAGTCAATTGTGTGCATTTTTTCGCGAAATGGCCATATTATTATTTTCTTATTATGATATAGAATATTGCCTATCTACGACGTGTTCCTATTTAGCAGCATTGGACAAGTCGAATATTTTTAGAATCATTTGACGCCAAGTCGTTGCCTCAGGTCAAATTAGTTTCAAAACAATTGTCAGAATGTGTAAAAACTTGCATCGAAATTTTGTGAATTTACTATGAAGAAATGTAGCCAAATTAATTTTTTTACATCTTTTCGCAAAATGGCCACCATCCCTTTAGCCTATATCATGTGGCAAACAAATGGTTCCAATCATTGGCGTATCAAGTACTTACTTATATAAACATTCGCATACGTGGATTATGACTCGGGAGGGGAAGGATTGAATGTCAGGAATTGATGTGTATACCACAACCTTGCTACAGCAATCAAACCACCGATGCATTGGCTGTCTTGCAAGACAAAACACGAAATTATGCCTGATTAAAATAAATAATGGATTTTTGCTCGATTAAATCACATTTTTTTATTTTTCGATTATTTTATTTTACACTCGATTATATAATCGCCAGGAAAAATAATCGACTATCGATGAAATATCGAATAACCGAACAAGCCTAGTATCATGTATGTAATCAAACGAGACTCTTGGTATTACATTTACTAAGCCATGCTCTGTTGCAGAGATTCTACTGTCATAGCACAGACCTGATGCAGTTGAATTGATATAAGCGGTGCGTGCTATGCGTTAAGTTACTACGGGACAGTAAGTTAATGCATGAGCGATATATTACTTTTCTAGGAGTGTAGACATGTGATCCAGATAACATTTTGTGCTAATATGGCACACATAGATATACATATCAATGCATGCATAATTTAATGTGAGGCAGATGCATACTTGAATGTCCATCACAAATCATTACAGGACATGCCACACATGTGAACATGTCCCCGGAAAGAGAGAATGCGAGAGAGGGAGAGAGCAATATTGCACATGTTCAGAATACATCAACACTTATGATGCCATTTTCAGAATATATTGACACGTATGCCGTCATGATCTTCACTATTGCTTATCGTTGCATCATAATTAATTTGCGCATTAAAACAAAAACATGTTGTTCGCGGTGGTGGGGTGTGTGTTTGCTATGTATCCCTCGCGTGAGGGAAATACCAGATCATACACCCCTGATCTTAACAAAACAATTAACAGTAGTTGGCCATATGCAATTGATGACTGGCAATAATGCGTAGTATTGCACTCGCGTGATGTAAATACAAGATCATCCATCTCTGATTTTAGCCAGCCAAATAACATCATTTGGCCATATGACATTATGGGGGGGGGGTGAGGGGGGCAATACAATTTGTGATTTGGTAAACGGCCGCTGTCGTAAAACTGGTCAATGTGTCAGCCGAATCCACACCTCGTGCATTTTCCATTACATAATCGGCAGCCATACGGCCATTTGCTGTGTATACATATTGGAAACAGGTTGTTATCAAGAAATTCACACTGCGTCATCACTGTACCATGTGCGTTAAATGACAATTCGATGTTTTGCTGTATCTATTACTGAGGCGAAATAGCTATTAGGCAGAAACATGTATCCAATGAGCTCACATAATTACGCGATTATCTGCGAGATGCTGATAGGAGGCATCAGGTTTACGTAGCTGCCATGCCCCCTGGGTAACTGCCTATTATACACACACCACGCCATTATACAAATTGTATACATAGAGCGTGCATGTAATAGATCGTGTGTATGTATCAAGCCGTCAATTGAGTTTCACGCACGCCTAGTAGACCACATTGCCAGATTATATCTTCTCATGCCCGCCTTTCTAAGAACGTGTTAAATCAATGCCACTAAAAGACGAGTAACTTAACATGGCCTATATGTGTGTGTAGTTCACATATCTCAGAACAGCGCAATCAATGTGTTAGATATGTTGGCAGCAACATAGCAAAGTCGAATTCATTCCAATATAGTTATGAGTATACTTCCATGGTTATCTAGAATTTTACATTTTGCGAAATCAGGTTTCACAATTTCAAATCGGTTCCAGCTGACATAAAGAGTTTTGCTAGCAATGAACGGGTATAATTGTACATGGAACACTATTGTCTTATTTATCGAATGTAATTGTAATGCTGTATTTGATAGATGCATTTACCCCATCGTCTCTTTTATCTACAAACATGCTGAAGAGGCAACTCAAATCTCGCATGGTCACCCGCTGCATCTTAGGCATCGCATTATAGAGCATAAAGGGCGATTAATTAAGTACGATTCAGGTGTTATCCCGATTTTGAGTACTGCCATGGAATACACATAACTGGCAGGTATGCAAGCAATGCTTAATGGGCAACAAGATTATCTTCATAGACATACGATTATGTCTCCCTTAGAAGGCAGTAACAACTGCAAGAAAAGGTGGTTTAATAGAAGTGGCATACACATTCCGATTTAGCCCGATTCTCCGTATTACCTGAAATTCCCTAATAATGGTAATATAGCTACACGGACACCTAACGCAGACATGACATTGGCACTAAAAGTGTTCAAAATATCCAACAGCTTACTTCTGTATGTACCTTAAAATGGGAATCTGTGAAATTATGATCAAAGGTATATACACCAATCTGAACATGTGCAGAGCGTGGGCGGAGATAGAAATGTGCCGTGCATACCTAGCAATGGATCCTGGTATATGTCTCCACTCTGAACTACGTCTATCTGCTTCATGCTCTGATCATATGTACGGTAAGCATCGCGTTTCCGAGCTAGCTCTATTTCTATCACAACACACTCTATCATTATATAAATACTGGCACTTGTTAATTAAAAATGCATGAATCAAACCGGAAGATGATTTGATATAAAGCTCAGTGGTCTATCTGACAGACAACTTAATCCAGAATCAAGTATTCACAGAGACAGGGATGTGCATTCATGATTGGGAGTGTCCACTATTCGCTGGTGTTGACATAAATCTGCATCTCGATTGGTATTACATGGCATCTGTCCAGCAAGTACCTTGCCCGTGTGCATTGCAAACAACACCAATACCAGTTCAATACTAATTAACTAACCGCATTCTGTGTGCTCGAGTGTATATGTCCTGTACTCACTTAGATGGACGAAATATTAGATATGGAATTGACATCGCATGTTTCGCAGACTTAATCCACATCACACCAGTTTCCCATGCCAATTTAAGCCCGCTTTGCTGCATAATACGGTGCTCAACGAGCTAAATGTATCGGAATATAATTCGATGGAGGATGTGTCGCCTTTGTGACTTATGGAAGCTGTTAGAAATCATGCCAGTCAGGCCAACATAATCTGGAAATGATGTCAAGAGAAATGACTCTGGTGACATACGCAATATATCACAATGGCGAGATAGGACACTTCTCAGACTCAGGGCTGATTTAAAGAGTTAGCATGCGTAGCTGTATCGTATTGACCGAGACGAACCTCCACGTGTGTGATTATCACGCTGCGTGTAAATCACATATAGCTTGAACTATTGATGTGAATGGCAGTTAATGTCCACAAATGACTCGACACCAAGTTACATATAATACACTAACGGGGTACAATCAGTGACTCAAGTACGTCAAGTCATAATCAAATATGTCACTGGTTAGGTGACCTCACCATGTAAAGCGATGGAGCCCATTCGGGAAAAGGTAATTCCGCCACGCAAGTTTATGGATCGTATGCATTTGATTAATTTCCAATTTGTTAAACATATTATTGAAGTTAGTCAAAGTAGTTTCAAAATATCCAACAGCTCCCCTGTACAGTTATCTTGAAAATACGTTTCTGTGAATGCAAGCTTCAAAGTATATAACTCGATTTCAACATGCATGGAGAAGTGCTAGAAATGGGCGTGGCGAAGCTAGAAATGGGCGGGCATAGACGGAAATGCATCCATCTATTCGTTTGTTTTATCCTTCATTGTTCGAATTTAGATATAACAGCCGGCTTTCTACCGAACTCATTGTCTGTCGCGGCTGCCGACCTCGAGCTCATTCTAGAAAAATATTGCGCACAAATCACTTTATAAACAGATTTAGTATGACGAAAAACTCCATACACCTATCTGGGCTGAGGCCTCATCGGACAGTAATGTTCCGATGCTAAACTCAATTACCTCCCCGTCGTGTGCGTCACTATTATCGGGAATGTTCATCAGTACTCCCGTATTTCGCCACGTTTAAAACTGTGCATTTATTGCGCGTTTGTTGTAGAAGCTGGCGTTGTGGCGTAATCTTCATTGAGCGAGATAATAAGCTACGTAGATTTAAATAGGCAATGCATGTGGCTGGACTATGTGTATGTAAATTCACTACTAAGTATGCGATGGGCATTCCTTGCGTGATTTTATAGCAGAATGCATCGTAATAGTTTCTGATTCAAGCAGAATATTAACATTTTGTAGATATGGGACTGTTTGGTGGGAAGTCATGACCCCACTGGACGTCTTATATGTGCAAGTAAGTCCCGAGTGAAATTCATATTTGTGAATACCAGGTGAGCTAATATACTATGTCACAATGTATATTTAGATGCATCACCTGTAGGCATCTTATTATTGAATATGTATTAGATGCACTGGGTGACATCCACCAGTGCTGATGGTATACAGTTTCGCAGAAACAGGTTCGAAACTGATGCGAAACTAGGACTATGATAGTAGTATGAAAAGTTAGGAATGGAATAGAATTGAATAGGACGCTGTGTTCTGAGTTGATGGCTTCTGTCAATAGTTGAAGATAAAAGTTGTTGCTGTGGGATCGGCACACACTTTTATAATGTTCAGCAGTCATTTGGGACAATAGTTTGGTAAATATTCAAGTGAGATAAATGATAAGAATCGATAGGAGATTAAGGTCAACAGACTGACGAGGGGTGGTGACGGTTAGCGGTCAGGCTCCAGCATAACAAGTAATAACAACAACACCTGCCAATGAGATCATCAGCTCACGTGCTTATTAACGTTCGTTTCCTACAGGCTTATACGTGATAGGCAATGGATAGGAAACGGACATTTAAGCGTCATGAGTGAATCAAGTGCGTGATGGAGGCTTATAGATAAACAAGCTGTCAATCATGGGGACATAGCGGTTTCGCAGAAACTGATAAATGTTGATAGTTGGTGACAGGAGGCATCAAATCAGAACCAGACTAAACCGCTTGGGATCATGTTTGATGTTCTATTCATGAAAGAGAAGCACGGAGTTTGATTGGTCGGGATGACGTCATAATCAATGAGCATCGAAGCAAACTCTGTGGCAGAGAAACAAAAGGAATAGAGTTTCAAAGTGAAATCGAGAGCTAGGCGAACAGGGATTGCTCGAGGCGACCAGCGAAAATAGGTATGAACTTCTAGGAAGGGATAAGCAGATGTTGATTGGAGGCAATGGTGTGTAAGCCAATCAAACTGTGGTTATATCTACCTAGAAGAATGAAGGCAACAGGAACTATGTATTACGATATATATAGATCTATATATCGTAATATGTATAGAACTTAGGAAACTGTAAGTATTATATAAGGGGCCATCTGCCTTATATCTAGAGTCTTTCTCACTTGGATTCAGTCGAGTATTGTTGGTTCCGATTTAAGGAGTTAAATAAGAGCTAGTTAAATAGAATAGCATAGCAGACCAGAACCGCTGGGAGTATTGCTAGTTCGTTTAAGTTAATAGTAGGAAACATATTTAAATCTATTATCGTTGTAAATACGTAAACTGGTAACAGTATAAGTTGCCAAACTGTGTAGGTCTTCTTGTACAGTTAAGGTATACATAAAACTATCACCTTGAGTGTACTCCAAGGCAAAAGTTTGGTAAGCATCTGTTGTTGATTATTCTGGATAACATGGAAGACCACCATGTCAAACCGATCTTCCTGAAATGAGAAGTCAGATCAGGCCCAGACACTAATATAAATATCGTTAGGTCTCTTTACCTACGAGGCGAGCTAGTGTCGCGCTCTTTCTTCATCGGCGGAACCGGTTGTCGCAGCAACCATCCATACACGGTTTTGTCGAAGAAGGGAGAGAATAAGTTACCATCAATCAGGGTAGACAACCCAAAATCATCAGGAGAGAATCAGAAATATTCAGTGGCGAGCCTGCCAGGATCCAGAGTATCAACCGTGAGTAACTAGAGTCTATGGCCCAGCCGGAAACACCACTTTCCAATTCGGGCATTGTGTTAAAGGACGTCGCTGACCGCGTACGGGTATTCCTAGATGCGGCCAAGTCATCTGACGGTGCTAAAATAATCCAGCATCGCGAGTACCAGGAAGGGTCTGCGGTAAAAATCACCACCGACGTAGTCTGCCCCGAGCAACCCCGTCTATACAGAGTAGTAATCGGTTTGCACTATCAGTAGACAGAATGGCAATGGGACCGAAGAGGCCCTCTGAACCCGGCTTGCCACCCGTAGACATGCCGGCAGCACCCCAGCTCTGACCCGAGACTATTGCAGCCATGCAGACGATGGGAGTACCCATGGCGGGGGCCATCATGGACAGTAGCAACCGGAGGGCGGCCGAACGGGTGTACCGCAGAGAAATTCGGGACAACATCTACCGAATTCAGCCATGTGACGGTGTCGTACCGGAAGAGGTACGGACGTTTCTAGATGAGACAAGACGGGCGTGGGTCGCCAACCAGGGGCGACTAGAAGGCGTACCGGCCTACATCGTTACACGAGCAGCCCGCGGACAGCTATCAAGAGCCATCGATGGGATTTTGGTGGGGAAGGTACGAGATGGTGTTACGTTCGAGGAGTTCCACGAATACATCACGCTGAATTTCGTATCAGCGAACGAAGGCGAGAGGATCAAGTACGATCTCGAGGGGGTACGGCAGAGGCGGAATGAGACCGTCATAACATTCACCCGCAGGTACCGAGAGCTCAGTAACCGAGCATATCCAGTAGAGAATGATGACAATCGTCGCACCGTGTTGGGGATATACCTGAAGGCCCTGGCGGATCACCGCCTTAGTAAGCGAATCGTCCGAAAGAAGGCGACCACCTTGAACCGGGCCATCGAGATCGCCGAAGAAGAGGCAACATGCGATGATCTGCTCAAGGCAATGAAGATCGATGAGTGGCAGGAGGAGAGTATGGAAGTGAACATGGTTGGCCCAGAGGAAGAGAAAGAAATCTGGAGCATGGTGCGAACGTTGAAGAAGCAAATTGCTCTGCAGAGCAAAATGATCGAACAGTTGTGCGGTTTGGTCAATGATCTCCAGCTAAGGGAGCAGAAGCCAGTGACCAGGGCCGTCAAGCCCGAGAAGAAGGCAGCTCTGCCAGCAAAGCAACGCGCGCCACCCTCGCCCCGACCAGCCAGAGGGGGGAGGGACTTGCAAAGTGTAACATGTTACAACTGTGGGAGGAACGGCCATTATAAGAGTGACTGCCGTCAGCCAATGCAGCCGCGCCAAGACGTCAACCGGAGGCCTACACAGCGGCCCAAGCAGCCGAGACGGGCACCGCCCATGACGTGCTTTCAATGTGACAAAGAGGGCCACATGGCCCAGGATTGCAGCAGTTTTGGTACATATACGAGCGGGAGAAACACTTTCCCTACGACCGTAAGATGTTTCGGGTGTGGTAGAGATGGGCATTACGTGAGGGACTGCCCAGAACGAGGTCCGCCGCCGGATGGTCCTGCCTGGACTCGGCAACGGGGTCAACCTGCACGAAGAGCCATCAAGCGTCCACGAACTGACGATATGGACATCGATGTCGTCGACCGACGGCAACGTGAAAACTGTGTAACACCCCGTGACTGTTCGCGTAATCTCCGGAAGGACATGAACAATCAGTTTCGCGATCGGGAGGAATATGAGGACCGCGATGGGTTCGTGGTAACCGGCGAGGGGACCGATGCACATGGCCGTTATTCATACGGTATCGGACAGGATGCATCCTCCCACCGAAATAGTTACGCGGAAGTGGTTAGTGGACGGAGGAGTCCGTCAAACGACGACGGAGGAAGCCGTTGGTGAATTCACCGACCGAGCGGTTTCTAATCCGTCTGAAAATGGATAAAGACGGTCCAGCGGATCCGGGTGAGTACTTGCATGCATTAGTGGATACTGGTGCTAGTACATCCTTGATTCGCAAGGATATATGGCGTAGCATGTTGAATGCTAGGCCATTGAAGAGAGCGAAGACGCTCTTGGCAGTAAATGGTTCCCCAATAGAACTTTTGGGAGAAACTCAAGTAAAATTCAAAAACGCCCGTCCCATTCCGAGTACAGTAGTAGCGAGGATGCGGCGTGAATGTTTGCTTGGTGCGGATGCTTTGCACTTGGGAAATGCAAAGATAGATTATCAGGCCAAAGTAGTAGTATGGTTTGGCGTGGTATATCCATTTAGGTATCCTTATAGAGAACAGACGAATTATGTCTATGAGAGTTGTAAGGAAACGACCGGATATGAAGATGTCGACAAAGTCTTGGGGGACTTTGCGGATATCTTTGATACGGCTTGTCCAAAGACACTTGGATTGGTTCCCAAAGTGAAGTGTACGGTACTAACAGGAGATGCGTATCCTATAAGGCAGAAAGCCTACCATTTACCGCTGGCCAAGCAGTATAAAGTCAAAAACCAAGTGGCTGAGATGCTGGCAGCGGGCGTCATAAGACCTTCGTCATCACCATGGGCGTCACCAATTACATTGGTCCCTAAGCAGGACGGTGACACCAGGTTTTGTATAGACTACAGAAAATTGAATTCTGTATGTCATAAGGATAGTTATCCTTTGCCGAATATATCGGACATTTTTGATTCTATGGGGGGCGCAACGATATTTTCTACTATGGACTTGAAGTCTGGCTATTGGCAGATACAAATGGACAGCCAAGACATAGAGAAAACAGCGTTCGTCTGTAGTGAAGGTCTCTTCGAATGGATTCGTATGCCGTTTGGTTTTGCGAACTCAGGTGCCATATTTCAGAGGGCAATGAATGATATTTTTCGAGAATTCGTGGGAAAATATCTGCATGTTTTCGTCGACGATATAGTCGTATATTCACGAAATCCGACGGAACATGCACATCACTTGCGTAAGGTCATGCGTAGGATAAGAGAGTATAATCTTCAGGTTAAGAAAAAGAAGTGCGATTTTGCTAAGCCATCAGTTGATTTGTTAGGGTATCGCATTTCTGCACAAGGAGTAGCTCCTCAGGTCCAGAAAATCAAGGTCATATGGGAAATGTCACCACCACGGGACGTGGGTGAGGTGAGAAGTTTCCTTGGGGCTACTGGTTATTACCGCTCTTGTGTGCAGGGCTATGCCGAACTTGCTAAGCCCTTGATAGAATTAACCAAGAAGTATAAACGATTCGAATGGGGTAAGGAGGAACAGCAAGCGTTTAAGAAATTGCAAAACTTGCTGTGCAGTGAGACGGTTCTCACCTATCCAAATTTGAATGCTCCGTATAGGTTATATACTGATGCGTCTAGCTATGCGATAGGTGCGATATTGGTACAGGTAGACGATACGGGTATCGAACGAGTAATACAGTATGTAAGCTCTACCCTGAAGGACAGTCAGTTACATTGGCCTGTAATAGAGAAGGAAGCTTATGCTGTGATATACGCATTGAAGAAGCTTAGACCGTATCTATTTGGCGCGCAGTTCACCGTGTATACTGACCACAAACCCCTAAAGAGTTTGTTTGTGGGAGAAGTTAATAAAACGAAGGTGCAGCGCTGGGCAGTGCTGATTGCCGAGTACGGATGTAAGATAGAATACATCCAAGGCTCGAAGAATATTCGAGCGGACATGTTGTCCCGGTTATGTTGTCCCGTGGAGATCGCCACCTTAGACACAGGCGATTTTGTCATACCGGATGTAGACGAGGGTGCGTTACCGCATGTCCCTCTGGAGGTATTTGACATTCCCTACGACGATTTGTGTGCCGAGCAGACCAAGGAATACCCGGAGTTGTTCAAGAACACCCCGGAGGAGTATATGGTCAAGAACGGTATATTATATTCTTTAGTTACGCCTTCAGCGTTGGACGCTGAGTACCCCAGAATCATGTTACCTACCCTGTTCTGTGAGAAAGTGCTCCGGATGGCTCATGAACGAGCCGGTCACCAAGGTCTGCAGAAGACAATCGGTATGGTACGAGATTCGTTTGTGTGGGCGTCTTTGAGAAAAGACGTGGTGCGTATGCTAGAGACATGTACGACGTGTCAGGTCAACAGACCTGTCAACACTCGACCACGGTACAGTGAGATGCCCATGGGCAATTATCCGAGTCAGATAATCGGCATGGATTTGATAGGTCCACTGTTAGAGTCGAGTAAGGGTAATGTGTATATCATGACGATCGTCGATCACTGTTCTGCGTGGGCAGAAGCATATCCGATTCCGGCTAAGACGTCGCAAAACGTTGAGGACAAGTTTTTCAACGAGTACGTCGCCCGTCATGTCGTCCCTGAGATATTGATAACAGATCAGGGAAAAGAGTTTTGCTCTAAATCTCTGGAGGAGAGATTCAGGGAACATGGGATCGATCATAGTCGATCGAGTCCCTACCACCCACAAACTAATGGGCGTACCGAGAGGTTTAATCGGACCCTTAAGGATTTGATCCAGAAAGGGGTTAACAATGCCTCTCGTACGTGGGAAGACGAATTGGGTGCGGCTTTAACAGCCTACCGCAGTACTCGTCATTCCACTACTGGTTATACGCCATTTTATCTGACATACGGTCGACGTGCGAGATTGCCGTTCGCCATTCCCATAGATGCAGCGCAGGATTTGGGTGAGAGACTGACCTGTCTCAATAATGCCTTACTGCGTGCTCGTATGGAAACGGCCAGGTCTCGTGAGGTCCACCGGGAGCAGATTGACAAGCGTGCAAACGCTGGTGTGTTTAACGTGGGTGATTCGGTGGTCGTAAAGGCAGAGGAACGGATGAAGTTAACTTCTCGCAGTGACCCCGAGTATGAGATTTTTAAGATCAACGGGCCTGTGGCTCATGTCCGGCACCAACGGTCTGGGAAGGTGCGCGTACTGAATATAGCTAAGTTACGCGTAGTCGACCCAGAGATGTGCTGGGACAAGGTACGGCCACGCCCTGTTCGTAACCCTGCAAAGCGTACGAAAGGTAGCCATCATCCCAGGGTGATGATGCTCCCCAGGGCCGAAGAAGGGCCAGAGTCCGACCCCAACGCCACCTCGGGTAGTAGAGCTCGTAGGAAGCGACCAGCTTCTGATAATGAGCCAGGGGTGAGCAAGAGGGGCAGGAGCGTTGATAACAACATCAGTCAACCTGGTACGAGTGAGACGCGAAACCGTGAGTCACCGATGGAAACTCACGTGACTCCTCAGCCAGTGGTAATGGACAGCTCGGAGGAGGTACACGAGAGTGTGCCGGAACCAATGGAAATGCTGCCAGAGCCGTGCTACTTGTTGCGCAAGCGCAGGCACGCTCCTGGGGTCGACACCGACAACAAGCGGCTCAGGATTGGCGCGTTTGGCCGCGCCCTGTACGATGACTTCATCGATCGTTTAGAGGCAGTTATAAGGCGACATAGCCGCCGATAGTTATCCTTCTGACTTATACTCTGTACCCGTAAACATCGTAATAGTGTAGCATCATGTATTTCGCGAAATGGTGTCTGGTGATAATGTTCGGTGCGGTGGTTAGTAAAGTGCGCAGTGGGGGCACCGTATGTAAGGACGCTAGTGTCCATCGATTGCCCAATGGCGTAATGATTACCAAACCGGAAACTGTGTCCGTTGTAAGAGCCGAGTGGACGGTAATAGTGTCCATTGACCACCCGTATTTGCCGAAGGGATTTCTGGGACGATTAGCCCAAATGGCTAGCCTTGTTGCGAGTTTGAGTCATAAGACTTCTTTTATAAGCACCGAGGATATATTCGGATTGCAGCACAGGATACGCGGAGTGAGGAAGATCGCTCTGAAAACGGAACAAACGATGGCGCGTAGATCGCATAAACGACCCAAGCGGGGCTTGTTTAATTTCGTGGGGGACATTGCCTCATCACTATTCGGGACTGCTACGTCCGGGGATATAGATGCCATCCGTGACGTGGTCAGGAAAGCGATGACTAATGTGAATAGGGTAGTACATTTCACTAGCCGGTTAGTGTCACACGTGAAATTGGCCTTCCATGATATTAACATGAATACGAACCGTATCAACGAGCTCGGCGACAGCCTGGTCGAGGTGACCAGCAAAATGAGCAGGGTGTTGCATATACATGAGACCCGACAGAACGAACTTTATGCCCTGGTGCGCCTTGGGCATATAATAGACTCGGCCGAGTATGTGTTCTATGACTACCAAAAGACGGCAGAACAGTTTCATAGACAGACCGCGTCGCTGGAGTTAGGACGACTGACCGAGGAACTGTTTGGTCCCGCGGATCTGACCTCGGTGTCGGGACACGTCAGAGTGGGAAATCAGCTCATACGTCCGTACCAGTGGTACTATCGGAATAGGGTAATTTATCCGTTGTGGAAGGAGGACGGCATGTTACACTACGTGGCGACGTTGCCATTGATTGACGATGGTAGTTACATAGAGTACGGGTTACATTCGTGGCCGGAACCGTTGGCCACAGAGGGTTATTACATGCAGGTAGAGGTAGGGCGTACCAGTATCGGTCTCGATACGAAGACCGGGTGGTACTTTACGGCATCAGGGTGTCGTGGTACGGGGCCTAGGGTGTGTCAGGGTCAACTGAGGGTCGACAAGACCCACGTACCCTGCATAGTAGGCCTATTGACAAACACGACAGATAGTAACTGTAATATTCAACTATCGGAATCTAACATAACCGCTAGCAAGTTATTTGCCAATAAGAAAATAGGTGTTGTGTTGCAAACCTTCGGTGAAACGATGGAAATACACTGCGACGGACGACTGACCGACCGGTGCGTGGTGAGTAGTGGTGTGTATGCGTTAATGTCTGGTGAATGCGGGTATAGTGGGAAGGGCTGGCAATTCGAGCCTGTTGCGTCTTATAGTCGGACGTACACTCGGGTTAGCTTGGCCATCGAGATGCCTCACTTGGATGTGACCGGGGTCCTTAACCAGTCCATGATTGTAAATCATTTAAAACTGCAACCCTGGAACCATTTACAAAAGTCCAAGTATGTGCCGCTAGCACCGCTATCCGCGATCGACCCAGTGATGGTCGATGGCATTGGAGTACGCTCATTCGTATCGTATTCAGCGGGCTCCTCCGTTGTAGTGATTGTGATTGTGCTTATATTATATAAATGTGGTATTTTGAACCGCATGTGGATTTGGATCAAATGCAAGCCACCTGCGGCCCATAGTAGTGCGCCACGTCATATTCGCTCTCCGCGACCGCGGGGAACTGCAGCCCTGCCAGTAATGGTGGAGATGTCGGCCAGGTCGTCGCCTAACGCTATTGCCAGGACTGAGAGTGACCCGACGGCTGACGACTGGATAGACGTGGAGCTATACAATGACATTGGTACGCCTAACGTGGATCTGAGTGACCGAGTGGACTCATCCCAATGACATTTTGGAGTTAACTTCGTATGCTGTGTATGGAACACTCAGTGATAACACTTGACTTTTATATTATCGTATTAATTGAACATGATTCGTAATGGTATTTGCACTGTGGATTCTATATGGTATTGCTATTGTCGTATTATTCATATTATATTAATATATTTATATTTAATGATGCTATTAATGTGTTGCCGGGGCGGATCAAGTTGCGCTTGATATTTCGTATCCGGACACGTTTGTATTTTGTATACACTTACGCTGTTGTCCTCTGTTTCCGGGGACGGTCATTTGATTGTAGTGATATGGTGGATTGGGATATATTCTTTAGTCTGGATGGCTCTGGTATCGGTGGTTTAGGTTGTTGATAGTGCACAACGAGTTAAGTAACGTTCTCTTAAAGGCCTTAAGCGAGGCGGTTATTTAACTTCGGTTGAGGGGCATGTGTAGATATGGGACTGTTTGGTGGGAAGTCATGACCCCACTGGACGTCTTATATGTGCAAGTAAGTCCCGAGTGAAATTCATATTTGTGAATACCAGGTGAGCTAATAGACTATGTCACAATGTATATTTAGATGCATCACCAGTAGGCATCTTATTATTGAATATGTATTAGATGCACTGGGTGACATCCACCAGTGCTGATGGTATACAGTTTCGCAGAAACAGCTTCGAAACTGATGCGAAACTAGGACTATGATAGTAGTATGAAAAGTTAGGAATGGAATAGAATTGAATAGGACGCTGTGTTCTGAGTTGATGGCTTCTGTCAATAGTTGAAGATAAAAGTTGTTGCTGTGGGATCGGCACACACTTTTATAATGTTCAGCAGTCATTTGGGACAATAGTTTGGTAAATATTCAAGTGGGATAAACGATAAGAATCGATAGGAGATTAAGGTCGACAGACTGACGAGGGGTGGTGACGGTTAGCGGTCAGGCTCCAGCATAACAAGTAATAACAACAACACCTGGCAATGAGATCATCAGCTCACGTGCTTATTAACGTTCGTTTCCTACAGGCTTATACGTGATAGGCAATGGATAGGAAACGGACATTTAAGCATCCTTAGCGAATCAAGTGCATGGTGGAGGCTTATAGATAAACAAGCTGTCAATCATGGGGACATAGCGGTTTCGCAGAAACTGATAAATGTTGATAGTTGGTGACAGGAGGCATCAAATCAGAACCAGACTAAACCGCTTGGGATCATGTTTGATGTTCTATTCATGAAAGAGAAGCACGGAGTTTGATTGGTCGGGATGACGTCATAATCAATGAGCATCGAAGCAAACTATGTGGCAGAGAAACAAAAGGAATAGAGTTTCAAAGTGAAATCGAGAGCTAGGCGAACAGGGATTGGTCGAGGCGACCAGCGAAAATACGTATGAACTTCTAGGAAGGGATAAGCAGATGTTGATTGGAGGCAATGGTGTGTAAGCCAATCAAACTGTGGTTATATCTACCTAGAAGAATGAAGGCAACAGGAACTATGTATTACGATATATATATAGATCTATATATCGTAATATGTATAGAACTTAGGAAACTGTAAGTATTATATAAGGGGCCATCTGCCTTATATCTAGAGTCTTTCTCACTTGGATTCAGTCGAGTATTGTTGGTTCCGATTTAAGGAGTTAAATAAGAGCTAGTTAAATAGAATAGCATAGCAGACCAGAACCGCTGGGAGTATTGCTAGTTCGTTTAAGTTAATAGTAGGAAACATATTTAAATCTATTATCGTTGTAAATACGTAAACTGGTAACAGTATAAGTTGCCAAACTTTGTAGGTCTTATTGTACAGTTAAGGTATAAATAAATTATCACCTTGAGTGTACTCCAAGGCAAAAGTTTGGTAAGCATCTGCTGTTGATTATTCTGGATAACACGGAAGACCACCATGTCGAACCGATCTTCCTGAAACGAGAAGTCAGATCAGGCCCAGACACTAATATAAATATCGTTAGGTCTCTTTACCTACGAGGCGAGCCAGTGTCGCGCTCTTTCTTCATTGGCGGAACCGGTTGTCGCAGCAACCATCCATACAAGGTTTTGTCGAAGAAGGGAGAGAATAAGTTACCATCAATCAGGGTAGACAACCCAAAATCATCAGGAGAGAATCAGAAATCTTCAATTTGTAGATTTTTTATGTACCAACTCTGAATGTTCACAGCTATGAATACTGGAGTCATACAGTATGAGAAAGAAGATGGACGGTTATGTTATAGGCAAAGAAGTAGTATGGTGTAGACTGGATCATCTGGATGTACGCGTACCTTCAGTATGAGGCCAACTGTCTCGCCAGCCAGTGGTGCGTGTTCAGTAAAATAGCACATGTGCATATCTGGGTATAGCTGACTAAGTAAGGCAGACGAGCAGCCCCATACATAGCTTCCAATACGGAATACATTATGTTTTGGTAATTGGAAGAGAAATTGAACAGACGCAAATCTCTTTATTTGTATTAGAAATAAAATTGTATTGGCAATCTTAAGCTGGTACTTTCATGACTACCTAATATAATTAGTAACGAAAATCTCTTATTTGGAGACTATGACAAAATACTGAACTGAACTTCCGCCTTTGAGTGCGCCACTCCACGCGATGCTCACCCCCCCCCCCCCCCCCCGCCCCATTGTGTCAACGTATACCCTTTAATGGTAAGATTGACAAAACCTGTCTCCGCCGTGGTCCTTAGGAATATCATTTGCAGCACATGTGAAGACAGTTTCGAAGGTTTACCACTGGAATGAATGGCCCGATGAGAGAGGCATCATTCCAGTGGTAATATTTCAAATATATTCTTCTCTTGACCTGCAAATGTACATTAAATAAGCACATGTTTTGATGTTCGTGAACCAATTTAGCGATGCAAGCATTCAATCAGGATACAACATCATATCAATGACAGTAACTTTGGCCGTTCTTCTACTTGCCAACGCGCCAGTCATAGAGAATATACCGATAACTGGAAGATATTTACTGAAGTAACTCAAAATCTGCGATGGCTGAACACTAGGAAATACAATAAGGTATCTTCTTACATGACCACTGAGCACGTTTGGGTAAGTGGAGTTGATTTCTGCCAAACTGAGAACTGGTAACTTTGTCGACTAAAGCATGAGCTTGAAGTTGAAGGTACCTCACTTTGAAGCCATCACCATTAGATCCGTCATGTGTGATATACCTTTCGTAAAGTGTTCAGGATTATCAACGAAAGGGCACTGAAATGTCAAATAATCAAGGAATTTACAGGCAAAAGCTGATTTCTCGAAAACTGCTAGATGGATCCACGATAAATTTGATACCACATCAACGCGATACATATTTTCAACAATGCACATTTGTAAGATTTTAAGGAATGGACACAATGTGTAACACATTGTCCTCTGGCGACATACGTATTCAAAACATACATGTAGGTAAGAGGAAGCATGAAATAGTATTGGGGGTGCTTATTTCTGGATAATAAATAATACAAAAGTGACAGGTTTCCCAATTTGAGTTTACCCATCCCCTAAAAATTATAAATGTTGAATCCTGGTGGTGGTGGTGGTGGGGGTGGTGGTGGTGGATCCTGAATATGGTGCAATGGGATCTCCTGGCCCACAGACTAAATGTGTTATGCAACCATAACAGATGTGATGCAATTGTGTATGCAGACATATGCATGAGGAACCGGGTGGTAGACCGTGTGGATTGTATGGATTGTTCCCTATCATGAGCCGATATAACCAGTCGGGTCTATACAGGTTACTAAATACACGGATACGGTATCTGGTTCCATGATAAACGTCTGGTAGCATGCGTGCGTGCGTATGTGTGTGCGTGCGTGCGTGCGTGCGTGCGTGCATACGTGCACGACTGAGTGAATGCGTACGTGCGTGGGCGCATGCCCGCATGTGTGTGCACACATACGAGATTCGCAAACCCCAGATTTAAAATCACTCTGGTGCATACTGGTGTCCAGCAACCAACCAGGTGAAAACAATTTCGTTCAGTTCAGTAGATCTTTCAATATGTCATTGTAAATCGTCCCGTTACGACCAAATGCTCGAATTGGTTAATCTGTGAGTGATGAAGTATCGGATTCTGTCACGTAATAAGACTGATTGTGCTTGCCTTGTCGTGAACATTTTTACCAAAGTGCAATGCATATGCTACTTTGTAAGGGATATCCATTACTGACTGCTAATATCTGGCAAAGCAGCGATGCACATAGTACAGCGATTGAGAGAGGGCGGAATTAAGTTGTTAGAACGCGGTGCCCAATCCCTTTGTATACGTGATACAATAACATATGTTTAAACTAAAAAATGTGTATACTCATCTTTATTAATTGTGCCGTTTGTTCTCTATTGACATCTGTGAAGTAAATATGAATGTACTGGAGGGAGCCATTTCCAGCTATTCCCCGCCCATGTCATGCTATGTTCCGCCTATATCTAGATATGCTCCTCCAATTTCCAACTACGATCCTCCCATTTCTTGATATGCCCCGCCAATTATACCTATGCCCCGCTCATTTCTAGATATGGCCGACCATTTCTAGCAAAAACTCCTCACACATTTTATGCATGTTGCGAACAATTTATATACTGACTATTTTGAAATTTATTCATGCATCATAGGGAGCAACAGCACCATGCCAAATAATTTTCAAAATATTCAACAACATGTTTCTTAAATAGTATATATTTCCAAGAAATACAATTCATACACATTGCGGACTTTCGAATATTCATGACATCTGGATAAAGTGGAATTCGGTGAAAAATAAGGTAATCGTTATGGCTTAATGTGAATGAGCCTATGTATTGCCGGATGCCCACTCGGTCATACACTAAACATAGACATCGAAGCACACACCAATTTCCTATCACCTTCTGGTTACACACATTTATCAGAGCAGGTTCGGTGACCTAATGGCATTGCAGCGGCCTCATGCGGAAGACACGATTGACCTCCCACAGCGATTACGCTTACATGTTAAGTGGGGCTTGGAAAGTACGTTTGTCAAAGATAATGGGTTAACTGTTAGACAGGACTGGCACCATTAACCTTGATGTGGGTAAAGAGCCAACCATGTTTGCCATAGTTAAATCTGTGACAATTATATTTATCTTGATATGTGTGAACGGATGTCTTGGTCAAAATACATTTTAAGGATCTAGGGAGAAAGAAATTCCATCTGTAAACAGGATTGGCATCACTAACACTGCTGTGTGAACAGATCAAATCGGGCTTTCCGTTGTCAAAACTGTGACAACTATAATTAGCTGTACACTTGTTGCACCTATGATATGGCCAACATTAATGTTAAGGATGTATGAGGCACTATTTCACTTAGGAAGATATACACCTAACTACGATGAGTACTTATTGCCCAAACAACTGTTAGCCCCTCGTGTGTCAACTTAACCCTTCAAACGTTAAACCGTTCAGTTTAACACAACCAAAACCAGCTATGTAGTGGTTTTAATGCATACATGTTTGCAGGACAAGAGACGAGTATTGTTGAATATTGACCACTGGAATGACTGGCTCGGTACACGAGCCAGTCATTCCAGTGGTACATTTTCAAACATACTCTTCTATTGGCCTTCAAATGGACACTGGCTAAGCAAAAACTTAATTGTTCTTTAATTTTACCATGTTGACAGTCAAGTAGACCAAAATTAGAGTGGTCAATTTATAAAAACAATAGTCTTCTAAGATTCAAATTACTCGAAAAATATTGACCAATAAAACGAGTAATTGATATACGTTGTGTTTTCAGTGCGTTGAGGCACTGTTGATACAAGAGGGGTTATAAAAGACCTGCATGCACATTATTTATTGAAATACTCACAACAACGAAACGTACTGAAACGGTATTGATGTAGACGCATCCAACATGTCACCCGTGCATCTGACATGCTGTTTAGTTATGTCACTAGTTAGCTGCTGTCAAAGCCAAGATGAATTCTAGATCAGTCACGAAGATTGAAGAAAAGCAGATAAAACAGCTGCCGAATACCCTAACACTTGGAATGGGACACTATGGCAGCAACAACCCCCAGTTAAATTACTTTCAAAAATGCTAAATAATGTACCTGTACATTTACATTCTTGGAATTTAGGTGTCACATTCTCAACTCGAGTCCAGCGCATGTAAGCGGTAAGTACAGCTAAGCTAGAAAGTCGCAGGCATAGCTAGATGTCTGTTGAATATCTTTAAAACACGTTTAATGGGACACTATGGCTGTACCAATACCCAGTTAAATTATTTTCAAAAATGTTAACCAATTTACCTGTATCATTACAGTTAAATTCTTGGAATTTAGTTGTCAATTCCTCAAATGGAATCCATTGCATGTAAGCAGTGGGTGCAGCTATGCTAGAAAGACGCAGCCATAGCTAGAAATGGATAACTCTCAGAGATGATTAAGATAAGGGCTACCAGGCCTATATATAGTCCTGGAGCCACTAAAATATAAGTGTTCCCAAATCAATAACAAGTATTGCTTGTTATCTATTTGAACCGTTTAACCCCGGTATCTCAAGTGTAGTCATGATATACGTAGGCTGTTGAATATATTGAAATACAGTTGACCGGAGGAAAGCACTAGCTTTCGCGCAAATGAGTTTCAAAATATGCAACATCATTTTGACACATAAGTAATACATTTATTTTATTTGGTACTAGTAGTAGTAGTAGTAGCAGTAGTAGTAGTAGTAGTAGTAGTAGTAGTAGTAGTAGTAGCAGTAGTAGTAGTGGTAGTAGTAGTAGTTGTAATAGCAGTCGAATATTAGTTGTAGCAGTAGCAGTAGTATCAACAGCAGCAGCAGTAGCAGTAGATATTGAAACAGCAGGAGTAGCTGCTATAGTAAGTAGTAGTAGTAGTAGTAGTAGTAGTAGTAGTAGTAGTAGTAGTAGTAGTAGTAGTAGTAGTAGTAGTAGTAGTATTAGTAGTCAATATTGTCAACGCACTGGCTCAGAATCTTCAATAATTGAGGAAAGCCATATGGCATTGATGTTAACCCTTTACTGGTTAAATGTGTTCAGTAAAATCCAAATATGCGCTTACTTATTTAATGTACATTTGCAGGCACAGACCAGGTCATTCCCGAGAATATACCACTGGAACAATTGTCTCGGTTCCCGAGCCAGTCATTACAGTGGTAACTTTTCAAAAATACTCCAATCCCCGCCGGCAAATGGACATTGCCCAAGATCACTAAATTGCCAGTTTTTGGCTGACCATCATGCAAGGGTTAATGTTGAATGATTGAGATGGATATTATGGATAGCTATTTGAGTTTTGTTTTGCTTTTACCAAGATGTCACGTAGATTCGGATTTTTCTTGAACGCAATTATTGGACGCTTGTTAAAGGGTTGTTTCAGTCTCTCCTGTAGGTTTTGATACTCATCTTTCAAAATTTTGCAAATTTCAACGCTTTTCCGATTATAGGTCAGAATGAATGGCATTTTGTCACGTTGATCAGATAAGCCTGGGATCGAGTGTATTCCCCTTGACCACTGTGTTTCGAGTTCTTTAATCCAAAACGATTCTCGAAGTTTTCTTTGTTTATCAGTTTCTTCTGCCGTATCTGAAATGGGTGGCTGTTCAATCGGCATAATTTCAAAGTCACGAAGGACTAAATGGTCAGGAAGATTAAAATGTTCGGAAACATGTGTGTCTTCCTCTAGCCTAATATCTGAGAGGTGTCGAGGTGCCCGCCATCATAATGGACATTTAGTTTTCGCCGACATACTGTTTTTGGCACAATTTGCATGAAAGTAGATAAATAACATTTTCAGAGTCACAATCTAGATTAGACTGAAGTTGGAACTTGCTTTTGTTCTGAAAGCTCGTGAAAGTATTCTGGTTCGGGAGAAATTCATCTAACTTGCACCTTTTCTTTCCGCATTTGCGAGATTCGCCTACACCAATAATAGGACGATTGTGAGAAAGTTGGTAGGCCGACGATTTGAGGCATTATCTGGAATGGTTTCCAAGCCGGCTAATGTTTCAGATTTGATTTTGCGCAATAATCGTGAGGAGTAACCTCGTGGTTTGAGGGCTTTGAATCGGGTAGAGTACGCTTCTTCAAAGCTTTTCCTATCACTCGAATTCCTGTGAAAACGGATTATTTGTGATTTAACCATTCCTTTAAAAGTATGTGGTGGATGGGAAGATTTTTTGTGCAATAGCTGATGCGAATCGGTTGGTTTGAAATACACTTTGTAGTCTAAGTAGCCAGTTGTTTCATACATTAGACCGTTATATACAGTTACATCCAGGAAATCTACAGACATCTCGTCAATGGTTGCTTTTAATTTGATATTCGGATCGTGATTGTTCAGAATTTCGAAAAATTCATCAAACTCTACCTTTGTGTGTTGCCAAATCATGCAAATGTCATCAAGGTACCTGCGATAAATGAGGGGATGTTTTGGACACGTTTCTAACGCTTCCTCCTCCCACTCTGCTACGTAAATATTGGCAAAACATGGGCTAAAGCGCTTGCCCATCGTGCAGCCGCAAATTTGTTGGTAAATTTCGCCATCGAATTCAAAATCATTGCCTTTCAGACTCAGCTCTAATATAGCTATTACTTCTCTGTCTGACCTGTTGGTGTCTTGGTAGTTCACGAATGCTTTACGGATATAATTTATACCCTTCTCCATGTCAATGTTTGTATACATAGCATCGATGTCAAGCTTGACCAGGAATGAATTTGGAGGTATCCCGGTCTCAGAGACCTGGGATAAGAAGTCTTCTGTGTTTTTCAAGAAGCTTGGGTGTCTATTTGCTATTGGCTGTAGATGGTAATCGATGTATTCACTGATTATGTAGGATTCTGAGCCACATTCGGAGATTATAGGTCGCCCGGGCGGTGACATTGGATCCAACCATGAATCTATGGGTTTATGAATTTTTGGCAAGAGATAGAAAGTCCGTGGTTTTGACTCAAGCTTAGCAAAGAGATACTTATGTTACTTGTCGGTGATCTTCTTGCTATTAGGCAATTTTTGAAGAATCTCATTAACTTTGCTGCAATTATTTTGCCAAAGTGGTTTGCTTAGTTTCTGGTAATGTTTTGGGTTACTAAGTTGTCGTTGTGCTTCACGTTTATAGTTATCTTTAAGCATTATTACAGTCGCAGACCCTTTATCTGCAGGTTTGATGACAATTTCGCTGTTTCTAGACAATTCAATTACCGCCTGGCGTTCCTCATAGGGTACATTTGGTTGATCATTAGGGAATGCAGACTTTCTAACATGCTCTGAAAAGAGTTCTATGCTTTCACCAATTGCTGGGTCCAGGAGTTTTACGCTTGGTGCCCAGCCAGTTTTTCAATGAATGGTAGAATGTTACTATTAGGGTTACGAAAAAAGTCTGCTAACTTAATACGGTGACTACATTCAGATGTTGCTGTACAGCCATTATCTAAAAGAGCATCCAAACCTGTTTTAGGTGTTGGTGTTGGGACAAATGTAAGACCAAAATTGAGCAGTGACTGCTCTGCTTCATCTAATGGGTTAGCCAGTTAGATTGACAATATTACTGTCCAGTCCTGTTTCCGGGCGGATGTTACCTTGGCCCATGTCTAGTTTAAATTTAGGAATTTAAGCCAGGCAGATTACATAGAGTTAGCTGTCTTTTCATTCCAATGAATGTTATCCTTAACAACATTAAATTCGGAGAGTCTGAGTGCAGGAATATCAGTCACAGATTTTGATGATTCAGCCGTCGAATTGAGGGACTGAATCGCCAACCTCTGCTGAGCTGTCAACCGACTTGAATAGTTAAGTTTTGCGAAGTAAATCGCAGTCTTTGGGAATTTGGACTTAATCGCACTGAAAAGCAGCATTAATCTATGTTTTGAACTAGAGATGGGTTCATTCATATCATTAATACCAATGTTAATCACTATTTTCTCTGGTTTAAATGATCCAGTGTACTTTTGAAGTATTCCTCTAGCATGACACAATTTATCCCCTGTGTAGCAGGCAACTTGCATTTCAGGGTAGAGCTCAACATTAATGCGACTCAGGTTCGAAGCTCCACAGATGAGTACTTTGTTCGTGAGAACAGGTAGACGCCAGTCAATTTTGTTTTCGGTTTCATGACGAAATTTCCAAAAAATGTTTCTCTCCAACATGGTCGGTTGTTTGGGTCTATTTGCAAATTTAATAGCACGGAATTGAAACTAATATCAGCACAGCCAGTTCCTGTATGCATCCATGAATCCATTGCTTACTGTGTCCCACGAAATAATCTAAGTTCGAAAATATGATTTTCAACGTTACGATTTTTGTCCCAAGTGTTCAAACGTCAATGTTCAGAGGACAAGTGTCGCTTTGCTCTGTGAGTGCAGTGCTGTGTTAGATATGTGGGGGCCCTGGGCAAAGATAGAGCGGGGGTGTCTGGGGTCCTCCCCCAGAACATTTTTTACATATAGGTGCTCTGAGACCGCCAGAGAGGCTACTGTTAGGGTGAATTATGGCGTTTTCTTTCGTTGTAAAATTATTTTATTTTGCAAATTTTCGTAATTAACATTTTTACCGAACACCAAACAAGAATTGGGGCCCCAACACAAATTAAAATAGAATTATAATGCAAGATTAAGAGTTCTAAACTAATAAAGTTTGCTTTAAATGTCCTATAATTTCCAAAAAATTACATTATTTTAATTTGTGGGGCCCCCTTGCTTGTGGGGCCCCCGGGGCATTTGCCCCGCTTGCCCCCGCTTGCCCCCGCTTGCCCCCCACCCCCTTAAATAGGGCCCTGTGTTAGTGAGACACTGTGCCACTCGGTATACAATTCTAGTTATTTACCGAGCAATGACATGATGTAAGGAGTCAATCTCTCACTCAATTACATTGACATTATAATCGAATATGTCATATGTATGCTGACGTCTCAATTACAATACATATTGCATCATATAAAAGTCTGTCTAGTGTACAAATTATATATCTAGGGCTTACCATGTAATACACATTGTGTTGAATATTTTGAATTAATGTGTCTGTGTTCTATTGTTACATATGCAACATCAGCAACCAGTTAAATTAGTTTTCAAAATATCCAACAGCTTACTTCTGTATGTACCTTAAAATGGGAATCTGTGAATTTATGATCAAAAGTGTATACACCAATCTGAACATGTGCAGAGCGTGGGCGGAGATAGAAATGTGCCGTGCATACCTAGCAATGGATCCTGGTATATGTCTCCACTCTGAACTACGTCTATCTGCTTCATGATCTGATCATATGTACGGTAAGCATCTCGTTTCCGAGCTAGCTCTATTTCTATCACAACACACTCTATCATTATATAAATCCTGGCACTTGTTAAATAAAAATGCATGAATCAAACCGGAAGATGAGTTGATATAAAGCTCAGTGGTCTATCTGACAGACAACTTAATCCAGAATCAAGTATTCACAGAGACAGGGTTGTGCATTCATGATTGGGAGTGTCCACTATTCGCTGGTGTTGACATTAATCTGCATCTCGATTGGTATTACATGCCATCTGTCCAGCAAGTACCATGCCCGTGTGGATTGCAAACAACACCAATACCATTTCAATACTAATTAACTAACCGCATTCTGTGTGCTCGAGTGTATATGTCCTGTACTCACTTAGTTGGACAGCATATTAGATATGGAATTGACATCGCATGTTTCGCAGACTTAATCCACATCACACCAGTTTCCCATGCCAATTTAAGCCCGCTTTGCTGCATAATATGGTGCTCAACGAGCTAGATTTTTCGGAATATAATTCGATGGAGGATGTGTCGCCTTTGTGAATTATGGAAGCTGTTAGAAATCATGCCAGTCAGGCCAACATAATCTGGAAATGATGTCAAGAGAAATGACTCTGGTGACATACGCAATATATCACACTGGCGAGATAGGACACTTCTCAGACTCAGGGCTGATTTAAAGAGTTAGCGTGCGTAGCTGTATCGTATTAACCGAGACGAACCTCCACGCGTGTGATTATCACACTGCGTGTAAAGCACATATAGCTTGGACTATTGATGTGAGTGGCAGTTAATGTCCACACATGACTCGACACCAAGTTACATATAATACACTAACGGGGTACAATCAGTCACTCAAGTACGTCAAGTCATAATCAAATATGTCACTGGTTAGGTGACCTCACCATGTAAAGCGATGGAGCCCATTCGGGAAAAGGTAATTCCGCCACGCAAGTTTATGGATCGTATGCATTTGATTAATTTCCAATTTGTTAAACATATTATTGAAGTTATTCAAAGTAGTTTCAAAATATTCAACAGCTCCCCTGTACAGTTATCTTGAAAATACGTTTCTGTGAATGCAAGCTTCAAAGTATATAACTCGATTTCAACACGCATGGATCGTGGGCGGAGAAGTGCTAGAAATGGGCGTGGCGAAGCTAGAAATGGGCGGGCATAGACGGAAATGCAGTCTATTTCTATTCGTTTGTTTTATATCCTTCATTGTTCTAATTTAGATATAACAGCCGGCATGTCTACAGAACTCATTGTCTGTCTCGCCTGCCGACCTCGAGCTCATTCTAGAAAAATATTGCGCACAAATCGCTTTATAGGCAGATTTAGTATGACGAAAAACTCCATACACCTATCTGGGCTGAGGCCTCATCGGACAGTAATATTCCGATGCTAAACTCAATTACCTCCCCGTCGCGTGCGTCGCTATTCTAGGGAATGTTCATTGGTACTCCCATATTTCGTTTAAAACTGTGCATTTATTGCGCGTTTGTTGTAGAAGCTGGTGTTCCCAGTGGCGTTGTGGCGTAATCTTCATTGAGCGAGATAATAAGCTACGTAGATTTAAATAGGCAATGCATGTGGCTGGACTATGTGTATGTAAATTCACTACTATGTATGCGATGGGCATTCCTTGCGTGATTTTATAGCAGAATGCATCGTAATAGTTTCTGATTAAAGCAGAATATTAACATTTGTAGATTTATTATGTACCAAATCTGAATTTTCACAGCTATGAATACTGGAGTCATATAGTATGAGAAAGAAGATGGACAGTTATGTTATAGGCAAAGACGTAGTATGGTGTAGCCTGGATCATCTGGATGTACGCGTACCTTCAGTATGAGGCCGACTGTCTCGCCAGCCAGTGGTGCGTGTTCAGTAAAATAGCACATGTGCATATCTGGGTATAGCTGACTAAGTAAGGCAGACGAGCAGCCCCATACATAGCTTCCAATACAGAATACATTATGTTTTGGTAATTGGAAGAGAAATTGAACAGACGCAAATCTCTATATTTTTATTAGAAATAAAATTGTATTGGAAATCTTAAGCTGGTACTTTCATGACTACCTAATATAATTAGTAACGAAAATCTCTTATTTGGAGACTATGACAAAATACTGAACTGAACTTCCGCCTTTGAGTGCGCCACTTTACGCGATGCCCCCCCCCCCCCCCCGCCCCATTGTGTCAACGTATACCCTTTAATGGTAAGATTGACACAACCGGTCTCCGCCGTGGTTCTTAGGAATATCATTTGCAGCACATGTGAAGACAGTTTCGAAGGTTTACCACTGGAATGAATGGCCCGATGAGAGAGGCGTCATTCCAGTGGTAATATTTCAAATATATTCTTCTATTGACCTGCAAATGTACATTCAATAAGCACATCTTGTTATGTTCATGAACCAATTTAGCGATGCAAGCATTCAATCAGGATACAACATCATATCAATGACACTAACTTTGGCCATTCTTCTACTTGCCAACGCGCCAGTCATAGAGAATATACCGATAACTGGAAGATATTTACTGAAGTAACTCAAAATCTGCGATGGCTGAACACTAGGAAATACAATAAGGTATCTTCTTACATGACCACTGAGCACGTCTGGGTAAGTGGAGTTGATTTCTGCCAAACTGAGAACTGGTAACTTAGTCGACTAAAGCATGAGCTTGAAGTTGAAGGTACCTCACATTGAAGCCATCACCATTAGATCCGTCATGTGTGATATACCTTTCGTAAAGTGTTCAGGATTATCAACGAAAGGGCACTGAAATGTCAAATAATCAAGGAATTTACACGCAAAAGCTGATTTCTCGAAAACTGCTGGATGGATCCACGTTAAATTTGGTACCACATCAACGCGATACATATTTTCAACAATGCACATTTGTAAGATTTTAAGGAATGGACACAATGTGTAACACTTTGACCTCTGGCGACATACGTATTCAAAACATACATGTAGTTAAGAGGAAGCATGAAATAGTATTGTGGGTGCTTATTTCTGGATAATAAATAATACAAAAGTGACAGTTTTCCCAATTTTAGTTTACCCCTCCCCTAAAAATTATAAATGTTGAATCCTGGTGGTGGTGGTGGTGGTGGTGGTGGGGGTGGTGGTGGTGGTAGTGGTGGTGGTGGTGGTGGTGGTGGTGGTGGTTGTGGTGGTGGTGGATCCTGACATGGTGCAATGGGATCTCGTGGCCCACAGACTAAATGTGTTATGCAACCATAACAGATGTGATGCAATTGCGTATGCCGACATATGCATGAGGAACCGGGTGGTAGACCGTGTGGATTGTATGGATTGTTCCCTATCATGAGCCGATATAACCAGTCGGGTCTATACAGGTTACTAAATACACGGATACGGTATCTGGGTCTATGATAAACGTCTGGTAGCGTGCGTGCGTGCGTGCGTGCGTGCGTGCGTGCGTGCGTGCGTGCGTGCGTGCGTGCGTGCGTGCGTGCGTGCGTGCGTGCGTGCGTGCGTGCGTGCGTGCGTGCGTGCGTGCGTGCGTGCGTGCGTGCGTGCGTGCGTGCGTGCGTGCGTGCGTGCGTGCGTGAGTGCGTGCGTGCGTGCGTGCGTGCGTGCGTGCATACGTGCACGACTGAGTGAATGCGTACGTGCGTGGGCGCATGCCCGCATGTGTGTGCGCACATACGAGATTCGCAAACGCCAGATTTAAAATCACTCTGGTGCATACTGGTGTCCAGCTACCAACCAGGTGAAAACAATTTCGTTAAGTTCAGTAGATCTTTCAAAATGGCATTGTAAATCGTCCCGTTACGACCAAATGCTCGAATTGGTTAATCTGTGAGTGCTGAAGTATCGGATTCTGTCAGGTAATAAGACTGATTGTGCTTGCCTTGTCGTGAACATTTTTACCAAAGTGCAATGCATATGCTACTTTGTAAGGGATATCCATTACTGACTGCTAATATCTGGCAAAATAAGCGATGCACATAGTACAGCGATTGAGAGAGGGCGGAATTAAGTTGTTAGAACGCGGTGCCCAATCCCTTTGTATACGTGATACAATAAAATATGTTTAAACTGAAAAATGTGTATACTCATCTATATTAATTGTGCCGTTTGTTCTCTATTGACATCTGTGAAGTAAATATGAATGTACTGGAGGGAACCATTTCTAGCTATTCCCCGCCCATTTCATACTATGCTCCGCCTATATCTAGATATGCTCCTCCAATTTCCAACTACGCTCCTCCCATTTCTTAATATGCCCCACCCCCCAATTTTACCTATGCCCCGCACAGTTCTAGATATTGCCGGCCATTTCTAGCAAAACTCCTCACACGTTGTATGCATGTTGCGAACAATTTATATACTGACTATTTTGAAACGTATTCATGCATCATAGGGAGCCAAATTATTTTCAAAATATTCAACAACATGTTTCTTAAATAGTATATATTTCCAAGAAATACAATTCGTACACATTGCGGACGTTCGAATATTCATGACTACTGGATAAAGTGGAATTCGGTGAAAAATAAGGTAATCGTTATGGCTTAATGTGAATGAGCCTATTTATTGCCGGATGCCCACTCGATCATACACTAAAAATAGACATCGAAGCACACACCAATTTCCTATCACGTTCTGGTTACACACATTTATCAGAGCAGGTTCGGTGACCTAATAGCATTGCAGCGGCCTCATGCGGAAGACACGATTGACCTCCCACAGCGATTACGCTTACATTTTAAGTGGGGCTTGGAGAGTACGTTTGTCAAAGATAATGGGTTAACTGTTAGACAGGATTGGCACCATTAACCTTGCTGTGGGCAAAGACCCAACCATGTTTGCCATAGTTAAATCTGTGACAATTATATTTATCTTGATATGTGTGAACGGATGTCATGTTCAAAATACATTTTAAGGATCTAGGAAGAAAGAAATTCCATGTGTAAACAGGATTGGCATCACTAACACTGCTGTGTGAACAGATCAAATCGTGCTTTCCGTTGTCAAAACTGTGACAACTATAATTAGCCGTACACTTGTTGAACCTATGCTACGGCCAACATTAATGTTAAGGATGTATGAGGCAGTATTTCACTTAGGAAGATATACACCTAACTACGATGAGTAATTATTGCCCAAACAACTTTTAGCCCCTCGTGTGTCAACTTAACCCTTCAAACGTTAAACCGTCCAGTTTAACACAACCAAAACCAGCTATGTAGTGGTTTTAATGCATACATGTTTGCAGGACAAGAGACGAGTATTGTTGAATATTCACCACTGGAATGACTGGCTCGTGTACTATTACTATTGGCCTTCAAATGGAGACTGGCTAAGCACAAACTTAATGTTTCTTTAATTTTACCATGTTGACGGTCAAGCCGACCACAATTAGAGTGGTCAATTTATAAAAAACAATAGTCTTCTAAGATTCAAATTACTCGAAAAATATTGACCAATAAAACGAGTAATTGATATACGTAGTCTTTTCAGTGCGTTGAGGCGCTGTTGACACAAGAGGGGTTATACAAGACCTGCATGCACACTATTTATTGAAATACTCACAATAACGAAACGCACTGAAACGTTATTGATGTAGACGCATCCAACCTGTCACCCGTGCATCTGACATGCTGTTTAGTTACGTCACTAGTTAGCTGCTGTCAAAGCCAAGATGAATTCTAGATCCGTCACGAAGATTGAAGAAAATCAGATACAGCGTCTGTTGAAAATCTGTAAAACACGTTGAATGGTACACTATGGGTGTACCAATACCCAGTTAAATTATTTTCAAAAATGTTAACCAATTTATCTGTATCATTACAGTTAAATTCTTGGAATTTAGTTGTCAATTCCTCAAATGGAATCCATTGCATGTAAGCAGTGTGTGCAGCTATGCTAGAAAGACGCAGCCATAGCTAGAAATGGATAACTCTCAGAGCTGATTACGATAAGGGCTACCAGGGCTATATATAGTCCTGGAGCCCCTAAAAGATAAGTGTTCCCAAATCAATAACAAGTATTGCTTTTTCTGTATTTGAACCGTTTAACCCCGGTGTATCAATTTTACTCATGATATACGTAGGCTGTTGAATATTTTGAAATACAGTTGACCGGAGGAAAGCACTAGCTTTTGCGCAAATGAGTTTCAAAATATGCAACATCATTTTTACACATAAGTAATACATGTATTATATTTGGTACTAGTCAATATTGTCAACGCACTGGCTCAGAATCTTCAATAATTGAAAAAATTCAAAAATTTAAGATATTTTGGTTTATCTTACTGCCTGAGATTTGTCATTTTGTTTGAGGAAAGCCATATGGCATTAATGTTAACCCTTTACAGGTTAAATTTGTTCAGTAAAATCCAAATATGCACTTACTTATTTAATGTTCATTTGCAGGCACAGACAAGGTCATTCCCGAGAATATACCACTGGAACGACTGTCTCGGTTCCCGAGCCAGTCATTACAGCGGTACATTTTCAAAAATACTCCAATCCCCGCCGGCAAATGGACATTGCCCAAGATCACTAAATTGACCGTTTTTGGCTGGCAATCATGCAAGGGTTAATGTTCAATGATTGAGATGGATATTATGGATAGCTATTTGAGATTTGCTTTTACCAAGATGTCACGTAGATTCGGATTTTTCGTAAACGCAATTACTGGACGTTTGTTAAAGGGTTGTTTCAGTTTCTCCTGTAGGTTTTGATTTTGGAAATTTCAACGTTTTTCCGATTATAGGTCAGAATGAATGGAATTGTGTCACGTTGATCAGATAAGCCTGGGTCCGAGTTTATTCCCCTTGGCCACTGTGTTTCGAGTTCTTTAATCCAAAACGATTCTCGAAGTTTTCTTTGTTTATCAGTTTCTTCTGCCGTATCTGAAAGGGGTGGCTGTTCAATCGGCATAATTTCAAAGTCACGAAGGGCTAAATGGTCAGGAAGATTAAAATGTTCGGAAACATGTGTGTCTTCCTCTAGCCTAATATCTGAGAGGTGTCGAGTTGCCCGCCATCTTAATGGACATTTGGTTTCGCAGACATACTGTTTTTGGCACAATTTGCATGAAATTAGATAAATAACATTTTCAGAGTCACAATCTAGATTAGACTGAAGTTGGAACTTGCTTTTGTTCTGAAAGCTCGTGAAAGTATTCTGGTTCGGGAGAAATTCATCTAACTTGCACCTTTTCTTTCCGCATTTGCGAGATTCGCCTACACCTATAATCGGACGATTGTGAGAAATGTTTGTAGGCCGACGATTTGAGGCATTATCTGGAATGGTTTCCAAGCCGTCCAATGTTTCAGATTTGATTTTGCGCAAGAATCGTGAGGAGTAACCTCGTGGTTTGAGGGCTTTGAATAGAGTAGAGCACGCTTCTTCAAAGTTTTTCCTATCACTCGAATTCCTGTGAAAACGGATTATTTGTGATTTTACTATTCCTTTAAAAGTATGCGGTAGATGGAAAGATTTTTTGTGCAATAGCTGATGCGAATCGGTTGGTTTGAAATACACTTTGTAGTCTAAGTGGCCAGTTGTTTAATAATTTAGACCTTTATATACAGTTACATCCAGGAAATCTACAGACATCTCGTCAATGGTTGCTTTTAATTTGATATTCGGATCGTGATTGTTCAGAATTTCGAAAAATTCATCAAACTCTGCCTTTGTGTGTTGCCAAATCATGACAATTTCATCAAGGTACCTGCGATAAATGAGGGGCTGTTTTGGACACTTTAATAACGCTTCCTCCTCCCACTCTGCTACGTAAATATTGGCAAAACATGGGCTAAAGCGCTTGCCCATCGCGCAGCCGCAAATTTGTTGGTAAATTTCGCTATCGAATTCAAAATCATTGGCTTTCAGACTCAGCTCTAATAGAGCTATTACTTCTCTGTCTGACCTGTTGGTGTCTGGGTAGTTCACGAATGCTTTACGGATAGAATTTATACCCTTCTCGATGTCAATGTTTGTATACATAGCATCGATGTCAAGCGTGACCAAGAATGAATTTGGAGGTTTTGACTATAGTTTAGCAAATAGATACTTATGTTGCTTTTCGGTGATCTTCTTGCTATTGAGCAATTTTTGAAGAATCTCATTAAATTTGCTGCAATTATTTTGCCAAAGTGGTTTGCTTAGTTTCTGATAATGCTTTGGGTTACTAAGTTGTCGTTGTGCTTCACGTTTATAGTTATCTTTAAGCATTAGTACAGTTGCCGACCCTTTATCTGAAGGTTTGATGACAATTTCGCTGTTTTTAGACTATTCAATTAAGGCCTGGCGTTCCTTATATGGTAAATTTGGTTGATCATTAGGGAATGCAGAATTTGTAACACGTTCTGAAAAGAGTTCTATGCTTTCACCGATCGCTGGGTCCAGGATTTTTACGTTTGGTGCCCAGCCAGTTTTTTCAATGAATGGTGGAATGTTACTATTAGAGTTACGAAAGAAGTCTGCTAACTTAATACGGTGACTAAATTCAGATGTTTCCATACAGCCATTATCTAAAAGAGCATCCAAACCTGTTTTAGGTTTGGGTGTTGGGACAAATGTAAGACCAAAATTGAGCAGTGACTGCTCTGCCTCACCTAATGGGGAGCCAGTTAGATTGGCAATATTACTTCCCAGTCCTGTTTCCGGGCGGATGTTATCCTGGCTCTTGTCTAGTTTAAATTTAGGAATTTAAGCCAGGCAGAATACATCGAGTTATCTGTCTTCTCAACATCGTCGTGTCGT
>CM067364.1:13141538-13144038 GCA_034401795.1 Chaetoderma sp. LZ-2023a
CGCATGACACGTGTGTTACTCCCGCCCCTTCATAAGATTGGGCAAGCACACAAACACGCATACACAGAGACATACATGTCCCCCCCCCAAACGTAAATAAATCTTTTTCAACTCAACAGACACCATGACACACACACACACACACACACACACACACACACACACACACACACACACACACACACACACACATACACACACACCACACACACACACACACACACACACACACATACACACCCACACACCCACACACACACACACACACACACACCATGGATTCGCAAACATGCGCCCACCAAGCGTAAATGTCTGGATCCATCTCCCATAACAATGACAAATATGCACGCATATACACGTACGCACAGACAGACACACACCAGGGATTGGCAGGCATGCGCCCCCAAGCGTAAATGCCTGGATCCCACAACACATCCTTTCTAAGATGTTTTAAAGATTGGCAAAGCACACAAACACGCACACTCTCGACAGACACCATGACACACACACGCACATCGTAGATTGGCAGACATGCGCCCACCAAGCGAGACATGCGCCCACCAAGCGTAAACATCTGAATCCATCCCACATCACCCGCCCACCATATAAGATTGGCAGATACGTACGCAGGCAAACACACACACACATCACACAAAAAAAGCACAACACACTCACCCCCTCACTCGCACACCCCACCCACCCACCCACCCACCCACCAACCCACCCAGCCACCCACCCACCCATCCCACCCACCCACTTACTCACTCACTCACTCTCACTCAATCACCCAGTCACTCACTCAATCACCCACTCACTCACTCACTCACTCACCCCTGGTCACTCACTCACTCACTCACTTACTCACTCGCTCGCTCGCTCACTCACTCACTCACTCACTCACTCCACCCACCCACCCACCCACCCACCCACCCACCCACCCACCCACCCACCACCATCCACCCACCCACCCACCCACCCACCCACTCACTCACTCACTCACTCACTCACTCACTCACTCACTCACTCACACAACCACTCACTCACTCACTCACTCACCCACTCACTCACTCACACATAGGAGGTTTGACGGAAGTTTGCAGACTGGCAGGTATGCATAGGTAACTATGTAAATACCTGGCTCGGCGTTTTTAAATACTTAGGCTTCATAAATCAGTTCAGTCATATTTGTATCTAATAACATATCCCTCGCATACACACACATACGCACATATGCACGCATAGACACACAGACGCACACGCACGCACATACACAAACACACACACATATATATATATATATATATATATATATATATATATATATATATATATATATGCGCACACACACACACACACACACACACACACACACACACACACACACACACACACACACACACACACACACGCACACGAGGTTTGATGGACACAAATGACCAGTATGCACACATAGATTCTGTCTAAGTGAGACATACAAAATCATTTATGCTACAGCAGTGAGGTTAACTTCCCAAGTCCATCATTATGTATCCCAGGAGGATCCCTCACGCACACACACGCGCTTCAAGCGCAATTATCTGGATCCCACCAACCCCCCGCCCCTTCATAGATTGGCAAGCACACAAACACGCATACACAGAGACATACATGTCCCCCCCAAACGTAAATAAATCTTTTTCAACTCAACAGACACCATGACACCACACACACACACACACACACACACACACACACACACACACACACACACACACACACCATGGATTGGCAAACATGCGCCCACCAAGCCTAAATGTCTGGATCCATCTCCCATAACAA
Source organism: Chaetoderma sp. LZ-2023a (assembly GCA_034401795.1). Lineage (NCBI taxonomy): Eukaryota > Metazoa > Mollusca > Caudofoveata > Chaetodermatida > Chaetodermatidae > Chaetoderma > Chaetoderma sp. LZ-2023a. The sequence goes on from CM067364.1 coordinate 13,143,357, forward strand.
TGACAAATATGCACGCATATACACGCACGCACAGACACACACACACACCAGGGATTGGCAGGCATGCGCCCCCAAGCGTAAATGCCTGGATCCCACAACACATCCTTTTTAAGATGTTTTAAAGATTGGCAAGCACACAAACAAGCACACTCTCGACAGACACCATGACACACACACGCACACCGTGGATTGGCAGACATGCGCCCACCAAGCGAGACATGCGCCCACCAAGCGTAAACATCTGGATCCATCCCACATCACCCGCCCCCCATATAAGATTGGCAGATACGTACGCAGGCAAACACACACACACACAAAAAAAAAGCACAACACACTCACCCCCCTCACTCGCACACACACCCACCCACCCACCCACCCACCCACTCACTCACTCACTCACTCACTCACTCACTCACTCACTCACTCACTCACTCACTCACTCACTCACTCACTCACTCACGCACCCACCCACCCCACCCACCCACCCACTCACTCACCCACCCACTCACTCACTCACCCACTCACTCACTCACTCACTCAATCACCCACTCACTCACTCACTCACCCCCTCACTCACTCACTCACTCACTCACTCACTCACTCACTCACTCACTCACTCACTCACTCACTCACTCACTCACTCACTCACCTCACTCACTCACTCACTCACTCACTCACGCAC
>CM067364.1:13149038-13199038 GCA_034401795.1 Chaetoderma sp. LZ-2023a
GCATTACATGGTCTGAATGTCCATTTAGAGACAAGCATACTCAGCGGTATACGAGCTGATCAAGCACGCATTACAGGGTCTTAACGTCCATTTAGAGTTTACACTCTTATTACTCATTGACCTGACGACAACATGATATCATACCAGCAATATCTGGCCTTGGCCGAGATGATGAACCCGATAGAGGTTTGCCCCTTCTTAACCCCTAAACAGATAAAGGCGTTAAACGAACAGATGCTCGCACAGCAACAGATCTGTCAACAAGAAGGAGAGCGCCTACAGCGGGAGAACTGGTATCAACAGAACGTGTGCAGGGCAAGGAGGCACGGGGGGAATTTCCGATACTGGCAGGCCCTCCTGGAGGAGAGTAAGCGGGATGCAGGAGTCTTGACAGACGACGATCGGCCAGATGTATATGACGATGAGCCAGGTGTCTTCACGGACGAGGATGAGCCAGCGGTCATACAGTGGGAAGAGGAGATGGCGCGGAAGTATAAGTTCAAGAAAGCCATCCAGCGGCGGACCTACTATCTTGGTGATAAGGTGAAGTTCCAGATGTCACGTCTCAGAACGCTACTGGCACCCGACATAGTGCTGGATGACCACGTTTTAAGAGCCATCTGTCTCAAGACCGAAAAGCTGGCAGGGTTTGCCAGACTCTCCAAAATGAACCCTTCTATGTCTCATAAGCAGATTATGCAGGTGATGTCGGTTTAAGCCCCAGGTATACTATGTCAAAATCAGAGTGGCGTAAGCAACCAAAACTATACCCCTCCCTGACTGCTGACGAGGGCGGTACCATCCACGGCTGGCGACTCCAGCAGATAGATACCATCAGGCAGAATCTCGTCCATGAGGCAGAAAAGTACGGCAGAACGTGCAGTCGATATAAGACAGCCTACAACGTCCTCGCGCATACAACCACTGCTGCGGGCGTGATTGGAGCCAGTGCTGGTGTGGCAGCTGTGGCCCATCTCGCTACAGGGGTGGGTGCCCTCGTCGCCATCCCTCTGGGTGGTGTGACACTAGCCGCCACTGTCTTGGCCACGGGCTTGGGGGTGTAGCAGCGGCAGATCACAAGGAGGTTGGAGAAGCATGCTAAGTATGTGACACTAGCACAGAGTATGCTACGGACTATCGACGAGTCTGTCAGCAAAGCTCTCGAGGATGGCCAGGTCACCGATGAAGAGTACCGCCATATATTGAAGGTCCAAGCCCTGTACTGCACTGAGAAACCTAAAGTGCGACGGCAATACCTCAGCGGGCGGGTTGATATGGAGGAGTTAAAAAACGAGATGTTACGGCGAGGTCACCTCGCCGGTCTCTGGAGCGACTACAAATAATGTGCTGCGTTAGCTTTAAGAACACCAGTATAGATGGCCTTCCCTGGGACCTCACGACAGTCAACCGGAGCCAACCGCCCCTCCTGGGTACACTCTTGACTGGCCTGAGAGGCCTTCTTGATGATATACCAGAGCTAACACCTTTCCCTATCACAGTGGATGGACGGGCCCGAATCAGCTTCTCCATCAACCCACGACCACTGACGAACTGCCCCATCACCATCAAGGATGCGAAGCAAGCTCATACTTGGATGGCTGCTCCAAGCCTCTCATACTGGAATCAGCAGCTGAACTTTGCCGTGTGGTGTGCCACGGCAGGCTGTGGAGTAAGTTCCACCATGCTTCACTCCTATTCTGGTACTCCTGAAGCTGCGCTCATCGCCAGCTGTCTCAGATTCCACGTGTACTTCACTGTGCGACGAATCCTCCATGAGCTGGGTGCAAGCCACCCTGATACAAACGACTTCGATCCACAGCTCAACAGTCATAGCGTCTCAGCGGCCAGCAGACTACAGAGAGAGTTCAGAGCTCACCCAGACTATCGGTGGCATGGCGGCGACAACCACGGTCTAGGGGTTATGTACGGTGACCCGAGACGTGACTACTCAGGATTCCCCTATCGAACACCCCGACGAGTAGGCCGTCGGAAGACAGCGACATTCTCGTTCGATCCAGACTCCGATCCTGGAGCGATAGTGCAGAATATGCACATCACCGGAATCAGGCAGGACTCCCCAGATGCGTGGAAGTACTTTGTCCCACACACCACCTCGGGCCTCACACCAGCAGGGATCGTTCGGATCAACCAGTCCCTGGAAGCCCTGTGCTACTGCCTCCTTACAGTGCAGACCAAGCTGCATCATTCCATAGATGGTGTCAGCGGAGCAGAGGTCCAGGCCATGTTCATCAGTCTCCTTGAGGATATGATCATCGTGGCAGATCCCAGCAGTCTTATTGCTAAGTTCCAGCAGGGGCTGCAGAAGGCCCATCGCAAACTTGACTTTGCTCTTTCACCACACCTATGGGTGATTCCGAGCAACATGATCGTGAACATCGAGGACCTCCAAGTCAGGGGCTATAACAACATGATAGTCGAGGAGGGGAGTTCTCCCAGTGTCCACTTCGGTTTCAACGCGGATATCAACACACCTAGACGGGGCCATACAGTCACCCTGACACTGCAGCCAGTCGACACGCCAGTCGAACCAGCTTCTCCGCCACTGCAGCCAGTCAACACGACACCACTTCCCGTGGCAGCTCTACGAGTGGTGTCAGGCCTAACTATCGTGGTGCTCGGGATCAGCCTACTCCGCCGCTGGCAAATCAGCTATAGGACTATCCTGACTCTCGTCAGTAGCAGCCGGGACCACAGTGAGACACTGAGCCAGCTTGGCCTGGCCAACAGCCCCTATACACGCTGCCAACATGCACATCCAAGGGCTGGAGGGTTCCGCAGTGCATCCTTTTTCCAGCTTGTAGTATCGCAGAGCCTTGTTCAGCTCTGAGTTAGGTGAGGCCATGGAGGTCTGCAACTGCTGGAACACATCTGACAGATACTCCCGATCCTTGTAGAAACCTTTAGTTCGCAGGAGCTGCTCGACGATACTCCCACCCATGATAAGGTATTCGAGGAAGCAGATCTGCCCCTTTCCAAATCCTAGATAGAGCTTCACAGCTGTCAGCTCCTCTGTCAGCTCAGCACCAGAGAGCTGAGCGAGCTCATCTGGCGTCTTCTTCTTGTAGGCCTTCAGCTCCCTCTGGAAGACCTCATAGTACTTCTCGCATAGCGCGGACATGTTTAAGATGCCTCAATAGAGAGATGAATATTCCTGAGTACAAACCCGGGCACCTGGCAGATGCAGACTGGGAAGATCTTATTAGCTCACTCGACAGGGAACACAGGCGTTTAACTGCATTGTATACTCAGGGTTTAAACAATGCCGTCAACGGTACAGATCGTGAAGCAACTGCCCGAGAGCCAGATGAGTCTTCAGAAGGTAGAGAACCTGCTGCGAACCAAGACACAGAAGTTACTGACACAGGCTAAACCTCTGGCAGTCCATGTCGCCAGTAACGTGGCGGCGAATGTGGCTGTGGTGAAGATCACAGGGGGAAATGAGGTTCTTCCTGCCGCCACTGCAGCTGTCCTCGCTACCGTAGTGAGTTGGGTGGCCGGCCACTGTATCGGAATAACTCACCCCATCCCAAAGATCGCCCTCAGTGGTGCCGCCTACACTGCCACCGCCAAGATCATGGGTGAACGTGTTACACTAATGGGGGCCGCGGTTCTAGGGCTAGCAACGAGAGCAATGGCCAAGATCATCGTCGCCTATGTTTAACCCTTCTGAATAGTGAGAGATGGGTGACGAGACCCCTGCAGCATATGAGGCATGGCGGGCTGGAGGGTGGTGTGTAGTCCATAGTCGAGCATGCAGCCTGGGGATGCCCAGGAATGGTGGACCGCCCACAAGGCGTGCCCCTGCAGAGAGGGCCAGTACCCTGAGCACTGCTACCTATTCCCTTGGCCGACAGCGTGGTCCTCCTATGCCCAACTATTTCACTGGGGGTATGACTAGTGGGTTTAAGACGTGCATATAGCACTATGACTCTGTCACTCACAGACCTAGAAAGCCAAGAGCTAGGCGATCTTGCTCACTTGGGCGAGGCACGCCTCGGTTCAGAGGACACTGTTGCCCCTATCTCCTTCCTAGACTTCGATGAGAAGGGAGACCCGCGGGAGATCCGAGGTACCATCCCAGCCCGAGATCTCGTCGGGAACACTGATACGGTAGGACAATCGGCCATTAACAAGGCCAAGACTGTATACAAGGGGATGGGCATCAAAGACAGGGCAACGATGCGAGGTATGCTCGGAGTCGACGAGGCTGGTGCCATCAAGGTTATGGCTGAGTCCTATGCACAAGACCTGGTTAAGGATCTCCTGAAACCCCGGAGCTTTTTCCAACAAGACGGAGAGAATCTCAGGGTAAGCACCATCGGCCTGAGCAATATCACGGTCGATGGCACAAAGGTGCACCAGAGGTGAAGAAGTCAGGGTTCTTTGGTTTGCCGTTTAAGCCCGCATAATAGTCATGACTTCCCGTGCATGTATCGTACAGATACTGGATGTGCTAGACACTGTGGGTGCTGACACAGGCCCTCTACGCTATCTTCTCGGCTGCTGCTGGGATTTCATGCTTGACGCCTCCATCGCATCCTTCGTATCCGCCGGAGGTACAACGCTACCCACCCAGCAGGCGCAAAAGCTGGTGCAGGAAGTACTGCCGTTTAGTCTCCCAGATATAGACGAGGCTACCGCCGACCAAGTGCTAACCATCCTTCGCACACATGTCTGTACCATTCGACAGTAGGCCAGGCGATGCTGGCCAGGTGGTGCTGATCATTGCCCCGTCAGGCCACGGGAAAAACATCTTGCTGCGGGCTCTCCTGGCCGAACATCTGCACTCTCAATACATCCTTCTGGTGTCTGACTCCGCTGCTGAGGCGGTTGACAGTAATGATCAATGGTACAATGGTCCAATCACCAAGACGCAGAACCTGCAAGCCCTGACGGAGAAGCTGCTGGCAGCCCGACTGACAGAACCACTTGTTCTAGTTATCGATGACCCTGCAATGGACCAGAAGACAGTCACCTACCTCAGCAACATCACCAGGCGCATCCGGCACACACAGATAACTGTCTTCATCCTCTTTCAGAAGTACACCCGCGAGATCTCTCCAGACATCCGCCACAATGCCCGGTTGCTATGCTTCAGCTCCAACTGTGGACGTGCCCTGCTCGAGACCATATACGACAGCCTAACCGTCAAGGAGCCCAAAGGAGGCTTTATCGCAGGTGTACAGAGGGCAGCTGTGCTGTACCGCTTCATCTTCAGCAACAAGGAGACAGGTGAGCTGTCACACTTCATGCCCTCTCTGGAAAAGGCGCAGACCTTCACCTGCAAGCTGAATCCAGCCAGAAAACTAGCCTGCTCTACGCGTCATCGCTGACAGACTGAGCGGAGACCGCGGCGGTCTCCACTGCAACTGTTTTCGTTCAGGCTGCGCGGTCTTCGTCCGCTATGTCATCAGAAGCTTGAGGAACTTCGTCACAAGCCTGGAGGAACTTCGTCAGAAGCTTGAGGAACTTCGTCATAAGCTTGCGGAACTTCGTCAGAAGCTTGCGGAACTTCGTCAGAAGCTTGCGGAACTTCGTCAGAAGCTTGCGGAACTTCGTCAGAAGCTTGAGGAACTTCGTCAGAAGCTTGAGGAACTTCGTTATAAGCTTGAGGAACGTCGTCATAAGCCTGGAGGAACTTCGTCAGAAGCTTGAGGAACTTCGTTAGAAGCTTGAGGAACTTCGTCAGAAGCTTGAGGAACTTCGTCAGAAGTTTGAGGAACTCCGTCAGAAGCCTATCGCTGAAACTCTATCCACCGAGGGTCAGATGGTAGGACTCTCTTCGTCTGGAACTTCTCACGGAAGACCCACTTTTTCCATGCGCGATGAGCATCTGACTTGTGAGCCGTTTTGATGAGGTAGACCTGGTAGTTATCTGGGAATTTCAGAAATGCTGACAGATTCTTGGCCAATCTCCTATGCCCTCTTTCATTGAAGATATGCTCAACAGCCTCCTTGCTGCCAACAGTGAACCCCTCTTGAGTACCTTTTGCATGGCCAGTGTCATGGCTCTCCGCTACAGCGGCACTGACCTCCTCCCTGAAGTAGTTATTTGCCCCAGACTGGAGGCTATCCAGCATCTCTCGCTCTTCCTGGCTATGTAGGCTAAATACGGCAGCCCACTTCCCGACCATTAGTAGATCTTTGGAGTCGACCCTCGCCTTTTGGAGAGCTAGAATAACAGGACTGTTGGTTTGGCCCACAGGTAGGTCGAGTGTCCTGCCCTGGGTGCTTTCAAACTTCCGGTAGAGTATCCGAGTCAGGAGTTCTTTTGTACTACGAGCTGGCGCTCCTTCCTCTATGGCGGCCAGTATCTCCGCATCCGTCGGCGGTGTAACCTTGACTCGCTCATGGATAATGTTGATGTCACGAAGCAGGCCTCGGACCCTGTCACTTTGGGACAGTGCACGTCGCGGCTGTCGTGCCGGCTTGGACTGCTGCCCAAAGATAATCTGCTGGAGAACTTTACCAAACATGGCAGCCGTTTAAACCCTCTATATACCCTGACCTTAAACATGCTGCAGTATGTGCAACATCCAGATGGGGCCGTTGAACCTGCGGCATCGCACTGTACTGATCCCCGAAAGGACTGTCTGACGGTCATTCGACCCAGTATACACGATGATAACCCGTTCTCCGCTGCTGGGAAGTACATTGACTTTGCAATCTCGGCACAGATCCATGAGATCAAGAGCATGACACTCGAGTTCAAGCTTCAGAGCACAATGGAACAGACGGTAGAGATCCCGCAGGTTCTCAGCAGGTGGGAGATCGTACAGAGCAACAGCACCATGGACACCACCTATGTGAACGATGAGTACCGAGTCCTAGGTCCGCTGGCTCGTGACCCAACCTTCTATGCGAAGGGAAATGGGTACTACGCTGTGGGTGAGGGGTTCACGGCATTCGAACTACTGCTAGGTGTCGAGAAGCCTGTGGCAGTTCCACTCTTCACCCTCCTCGAGAACACACACGTGAATCCAACTGCCATGCAGGATAGGTTGTTCCTCCGGGTGTGCACTGAGCATCTCGCAGATGTGTCGATGAATGCTCCAAGACTTCATGTCTGGCATGACGAGAATGACCAGGAACTGAAGCAAATGGGATCCAAACAGCGGATCGTGCATGTGGAGCGAGAACACCAGCAGGTCCAAGCCACAGCTAACCAAGAGGTAGAGCTGACATTGCATCGTGGTGCATCGGACTGTGTCGCTGTTGCGGTGCTGGTTCAGAAGGGAGTCGTCATCCAGGAGGTGGGTAAGCTAGACGACTTCAAGCTTGTGGTTGCTGGGACCAATGTTCTTGGTGAGGTACGCGAGCTGGCTGACTGCCAACTCTACATACAGAAAACTAAGTCATACGCACTTCTGCGACTAACCAGTGGAAGCGACGACCGCGAGTCAGCACTCATGGGCCGTCACCACGTCGGTGGCAGGAACATCCCACCTAATCAGGGCAACCGGCTCAGCTTCAACATCGGAAACCTCATAGCTGGGACTCGCTCATTAGGTGTGACGGTACTTTACTTTGGCTATGCTAAGGTATGCGTGTCAAACACATCAGGTATTCAGCTTGAGCGTGCGTAGAGCACGACACCTGTCGTCACCGCTGCAGCTGCCACTACTACTATAAGCTCTGCTGTCTTCTGACCTGTCGATGATTCATAGTCGAGCGTTGGCTCAGATACGGCCTCGTAGTACTCATCGAGACTCTCATCTGCCTCTTTGAGGCTCTGGTTGGCCTGAGCTCGGAGTTGTCGTCGACGTGCCTCCCTCTGGCGCATATGCTCGAGGGCTTTGCTGTACTCGAACTTCTCCGTAGACAGCTTCTCCATTGCCTGGTTATGACGCTCACGCTCAACCTCTGCCGCCTTCTTGTCAGCGAAGCTGAGTCCCCAGTTCGCTAAGGCAAACACGCCCGCATTCAAGATTGCGGAGGCCATGCTATAGACTACAGTTTAAAGCTACTATATATACGGATATGTATGAACCAGAGGCTTATGAAGATCCAGTCGAGGATATAGATGACGAGGACTATGATGAGGAGGACTATGATGTAGACGACTATGATGTAGCGGAGACCGTGGGTGATGAGTCCCTCAAACTAATACACAGAGCAAAAGGAATCTATCGCACTTATGTAAAAGGTTCTATCGGTCCGCTGGCAGCAGTTGGAGCTCGTATCACTCTGTTCACAACGAAGGCGTGCGAGACGGTCCGCAAGATCGCCAACAATGCTCTCCAGGGTGTGGAGAAGATTTCTGAAGCCATACCGGCCATCGCCTCAGGAGTAGGTACGTTCTTCGGAGTCGCAGGCCCTTGGCTACCGTATGTTGCCATGGCACTTGCGGGCCATCTGGGCCGCCGAGCATTTAAGCTGTACTATATAAGGATGGTGTCTCTGTATGACCTAGTCAAGACACTTAACTTCCGAGGGTTAGTCGATAAGCTACCGCTCAGCGAAGATCCAGCAGAGACTAGACGCCGGCGTATGGTGGTGTTTGAGGAGGTCTTCAGTGATAGTCGAATGCATAACGGCCGTCTGTTCGTCTGTGTATAGTTCGCCCAGGCTGTGTGTGAGAGGACGGGAGTGGACGTCAGTGATGAAATCTGGGGTCTTTCTTGAGGAACTCTACTATCGGCCTGATGGATATTACCGTGAGCCCCACCAACTACTCGAGGCTGTACGTCGCAAGGGCCACAACTTCACCTTGGAGACAATTAGCCAGTGGCTCAGCCGCCAGGCGATGTGGCAGATATACAAACCTCGTCCACGCCACATCAGGTATGCCTATTTCGATGAAACTGTCCCGAATAGAGTTCACCAGGCAGATGTTCTATTCCTTCCACACGACTCGGTTGGTCGTAAGACCTACAAGTATGCCCTCACCATCGTCGACGTCGCCAGCAGGTACAAGGCTGCAGCACCGCTCACAGACAAGTCAGCTGGCCAGGTGGCCCAGGCATTCCAGGGTGGCTACGAGGATCCAGAAAATCCCCTCCAGTGGCCAGAATTGTTGCAGGTGGATGAGGGTAAGGAGTTCAGATGCGAGACCGCGGCCCTCATGCGGAAACATGGTGTGGCAATTAGACGAGGTGAAGTTGGTCACCACCGTGCCCAGGCAATCGTCGAGCGGTGGAATCTGACACTGGCAGAGAGACTGTTCCCACACCAATACGCCCAGGAAATGGCACAGGCCGGAGAGAGGTCCAGGGTGTGGGTGAAAGGTTTGCCCCGGGTGGTAGAGCGATCCAATACTGAGGTAACTCGGTTAACTGGTAAGAAGCCAGTAGAGGCTATCCAACGATCCTCTGTTGCCCAACCTTCTGGAGGAGCGGACAGGAACAGGTGTGCCTTCCATCTTATGCTCTGGTTCGGTACCTGTATGAACCTGGTGAGTTGGAAGGTGGGCGACGACGTGCAACAGATCCTAACTGGTCGCTAGATGTCCACAGACTTGACAGGTAGGTCGAGATGGAGGGGCAGCCTACGCTGCACTATCTGGCACGCTCGGAGAGCTGTCCCAAACGTCCGTTTGTTCGGGAGGAGCTTCAGATGGTCCCTCCAGACACACAGCTACCGCCGTCGTCAGGTGTCTAAGGGACATGGTACTCGATTGGTTCGGTATGGACACCATCTGGCAACACATGCCGCTTATCGTAGTAGGCTGAGAGCCCGAGTTTTTCCTGTTCATACGTCACCATGCCCTGGTGGCGCATGCGTATGCCTCGGTTTGTAGCTCTGTCCATGCTACCGTTTAGGGCACTGACGAACCTTTGCCAGGAGACATCGTTCTGGCGCTTAGACATACCTTTGGCTGAGCATTTCACCTTCCCATCGGGGCTCTCCACGTAGTAGCACTTGGAACAGAGAGCGATACCACGGTTGCCTTCGAACTCGAGCTTGAACAGTCCCGAAGTCCGTCCAGACCACTTGTCCCAAGCTAGCCACTCCCACTTATGAGCCTCATACTCTGCTCGCATCTCAGGGCGAATGACTTCGTCGAGGCTGGAGGCAGCTATTGCGATGTACGCAGAGTCTGTGTCCATCTGGAGGTACTCGAAGCTGTCACGAGGCACATAGTGATCCAGGAAGTCGTAGTAGAACTCCAGCATCCGCAGCTTCGCGAGCTCGTATACGGCTATCCCCACCTGGAAGGGCCGGCGAATGGTAATTTTTGCCTTGCATCTCTGGATCTCGTAGGACTCGCCGATCTCCTCGAGATCTTCGAACCATGCACTGCGGAGGGCTCTATCTACCACTCGTTCATCCTTGGTGAAGGTCGTGTTTCTGTGGCGCTCTAGATCCTCGATGAGCTTCCCATGGGCACTGTTGCCTAGTAGCTTGAACAGATCTGCCAAGAGTGCTTTGCTCTTATCAACATCTCCTGTCCGGCGTGCATCGGTTACATTGTTCACGAACCACTCAAAGGGTCTCTGCGGCTTGTAGTCTATTGTCCGGTAGACCGCTGTAATCTCTAGCCCATGGGCGAGGTACCACTTGAGTGATGGCGCATACAAGAGCTTCCTCTTGGCTGAGAGTGCACCGACTAGTTTACTGGTTGTGGGACGTTTCCTACCTGTTTTCTCTAGGTATGTGAGCATCTCAACAGATACTGCCTCAGCCGGAATCTCTCTGTTGTAGAAGAGAGGTGGCATTTACTCGAACTTCGCACACAGGGCCTTAGGAACCTCTATGTCCACTTCGGCGAAACCAAACCAGTGGTCGGCCAGCAGATCCTTCTTAAATCTGGCTACGTCGCTAGCACTGGACCACTGCCATACTGTCTCCTTAACACATGGCATCTCTTTAGCCATCGTAGACAAGTACAGAGCATTTGCGTCGTAGCCGAGTAGACATTGACAGACCCGCTCACTCTGGCGGATGCGGGTCACACCTGCCTCGTGGTATCTGGTGAAAACGATGCTGGGCCCTCCAACAACCGCATCCTTCAGCATATCGTAGGCCTCCTTGCCCGGGGAGTAGAGGCTAACATCCGGCATGTGCTGAGCGGTTCAGCGTAGGAGGTACTGCAGAGACACTCCTGGGAGAGACACAGCATCCTTGAGGATGTCTATTTCTCGTTCCGTGTAGAACTCCCGCATCCGCTCGAGGGCTTCGATGAATGGACTGACATCCAGGTTGTTATAGTACCGCAACCAGTCGGCGAACGTCTGCATGCCATGGTCTCTGAATGTCTGTTTGCACTGTTTCCTCTCCGACAGCTCGAGGAGGTAGCCACCTTTGAGCTTGGACCACCACGCTGGGTAGTCGGGGAGTCCGGGGTAATTAAGCTTCTCGGGGGTGTCGAACCATTCATACGGGAGCCAGCTCTTCTGCTGTGTACATCCATAGGCTTTGATCCATGCCTCGTAGGAGACTCCTGGACCCAAGTAGTTAATCACATCGAGAAACCTAAGCTCGGGGGTCATGAGGAGCCTGGTCTCACTAGCTTGCTTGGCGACATTCACTGTGCCAGTGTTGGTCAGCTCATCCACGAAGTGCTTCTTGATCAGGTTTAGGTCATAACGGCCAGAGTTGAAGCCCAGCACCGGGATTTGGTCACACCACTCGGTAATCAGTCGCTGCTGGCGTTGTGGGAGCTTGTCCATGTCTGAAGGGATGAACTGTGCCCGGACTTCTGTACGGATTCTGTGTGCTCGCCTGGTAATCTCCTCCATGAAAGCCTTGATCAGAGCTTCTGGGTCAGGATTGCAGAGGTGAGTGGGCTCACTGGCGGAGCCTTCCGAGGAGCAGCCGACTGACACAGAGATCGGTATGTGGTTACTCTCAATCGTGAGAGTCTCCGTAGAATGAGTCTTGACGCCATCTAGGAGCGCCTCGAAGTCATAGACGATGAAGTGCGGGTATGAGACGGTCAGAACTCGTTTAGGGATGCTTGGGCAACGTTTTATCCCGCACTCCCACTGTACCACAAGCGTGTATCCAGCTGCTCTCAGCTTCTCCTCTCTCCGGACTGTCTTGAAGTATTTGTGTTTGGCCGCCTCACCTTGCTGGTGCTGAGGGCATCCATGCCAGAAACAGCCATGGAACTGGTAAACGGTGTTGGTAGTCGGGTCATAACCATCTACGGGAGCCCCCTCGATCCAACGCTCGCCACCGTGCCCACACTCTACATGGTGTATGTGGATACCTTGGGTTTTCGCCTCATACGTGACCCAACGAGTAGCCGCTGAACTGGCTGTTTGGGGTGGATATAAGGCTTTCTCATGCGCAGAATGCGGTGCATCAACCTTCTCCCCAGGGCACTCTATGGTTGTTTTGCCACCTGTACAATGGTCAGCATGACGCTGAAGATTCGGGGCCTGTGTGAACATCTGCTGACAGTGACTGCAGACTAGTGTATGTGCCAGCTTGGAGATGTTCTTTATATAGAAGGCGTGGTGATCGTACACCCCGATGGTCATAGTGTCGTGGTAGTGGGCCGCTTGCCGGATCAGGTGCCAGCTGCCCTCTTCAGTTGGTTCATACACGCGAATCCCGATCTTCGCGAAGAACTCTACCTTATCCAGCTGATCCAGAGAGGTTTTTGGCACGTCAGGCACAGGCCCGTCCAGGTCATAGAACTGTCTCGCGAGCTCACGCGCGGGCTCAGTACTTCTATCGGGCCTCGCCCCCTGATGCACTGCTAGGCATCTCCAGAGACACATGTTATCCTTGTAGGTGTCAAGTGCCGCCATACTCTTCTTCTGTCGTAGCCAGTTTGGGAGCGGGCCTGTCCCGAGCAAAGGTTGGTGGTCGATGACAGCCTTGACCACAACGTTGATTGATCGGGCGAAAGCCCACTTGGTGTTGGGGTTGTCGATGTTGTCGGGGTCGAGGCGGTCTTGCTCTCTTGCCGCCACCCAGTCCTGAGCTGCTCCCATCGTGTTCAGCCACGGACTCCCTGGAGCGTTCTTGTGGAAGAGCCTCACCCTACCATCCTCGATGTGTTTGATGCGATAGGTGTGGGTATACCGGAGGTAGAAGGCGTTCCGGGCAGTCTACTGGATCGTACCCATGATCTGCCCTGTAATGTCTCCATTGAGGCCTTGGAAGAACGTCCAGCGTACTGTCCGTCTTCCTCTCTCCTCCCCTTCCATCTCACCCAGACGCTCATTGAGAATCTGCTCACCCTCTCGCCTCATGCTCCGGGCTAAGGGTTCAGCCCTCGGCCCCCTCATCATTCGCCTAGCGATCCTGCGTAGGGCAGGTCGGCGCTCCAGTGGATGGTCTGCCATCCGCGTCGCTACAGCTTTGGCTCGTAAGCTAGCCATCACCTCCTCATCCAACTGATGAAGCTCCCGCCGCCGCTGTGCTTTCTTGTGGGGATTCAAAGGATCATCTCTGGTGGTCGCGGGAAACCGTCACGTCTTCACTGATCGGCTCAGTCGAGCAATGAATTCCTCGGCACGGGCCTGTCCGATCAGCTGGAGCAGGTCGGCTTTGTTGGCCTTAGAGGCTACTCTAAGGCCAAATTGCCTTGCCATAGCACGAAGCTGTGCAACAGTAATCATGGTGTATACCACTGAGTATGCTTGTCTCTAAATGGACGGTCAGACCATGTAATGCGTGCTATACCACTGAGTATGCTTGTCTGGACGTTCAGACCATGTAATGCGTGCTTGATCAGCTCGTATACCACTGAGTATGCTTGTCTCTAAATGGACGTCAGACCATGTAATGCGTGCTTGATCAGCTCGTATACCGCTGAGTATGCTTGTCTCTAAATGGACGTTCAGACCATGTAATGCGTGCCTGATCAGCTCGTATACCGCTGAGTATGCTTGTCTCTAAATGGACGTTAAGACCATGTAATGCGTGCTTGATCAGCTCCTATACCGCTGAGTATGCTTGTCTCTAAATGGACGTTCAGACCATATAATGCGTGCTTGATCAGCTCGTATACCACTGAGTATGCTTGTCTCTAAATGGACGTTCAGACCATGTAATGCGTGCTTGATCAGCTCGTATACCGCTGAGTATGCTTGTCACTAAATGGACGTTCAGACCATATAATGCGTGCTTGATCAGCTCGTATACCGCTGAGTATGCTTGTCTCTAAATGGACGTTCAGACCATATAATGCGTGCTTGATCAGCTCGTATACCACTGAGTATGCTTGTCTCTAAATGGACGTTCAGACCATGTAATGCGTGCTTGATCAGCTCGTATACCGCTGAGTATGCTTGTCTCTAAATGGACGTTAAGACCATGTAATGCGTGCTTGATCAGCTCGTATACCACTGAGTATGCTTGTCTCTAAAAGGACGTTCAGACCATGTAATGCGTGCTTGATCAGCTCGTATACCGCTGAGTATGCTTGTCTCTAAATGGACGTTAAGCCCATGTGCTAAGTAGTATAGCCGGGGTCAAAATGATACAACGTCCCGGAATAACGGGGGTAATCGGGAAATTCGCCTCCCGGGTGCTTTCATTATGGGGGTGTGGCGTCGCACTACGTGCGACGTAGTGAAGGGGGCCCCTAGGGGCGGCAGTTTTTTATAGGCCTGCGCTACCTGCGCCAAAAAACACCTAAAAAATGCGGCCCTCAATTGTTAAGGGCCTGGGAGGCGAATTTCTCGATTTCCCCAGTTATTCAGGGACGTGGTATCATTTTGACACCGGCTATACTACTAATTAGCTAAAATATTTAAAAATCATCCATAATATTGTTAAAATTATGCAAAACATTTTTATTTATTTTTAAATGATCCATAATATTGTCAAAATTATCCAAAACATTTTTAATAATCCAAAATTTTTTAATTTAAAAATTATCCATAATATTGTTAAAATTATCCAAAACATTTTTAATTTAAAAATTATCCATAACAGTGTTACAATAATCCAAAACATTTTTAATAATCCAAAATAATGAAAAAAATGCATAAGGAATTTTTTTAATTTAAAAATTTTTTTAAATTAAAAAATGTATTTAATTTATAAATTACCCATAATATTGTTAAAATTATCCAAAACAATTTTAAACTATCCAAAATATTGAAAAAATTGCATAAGCAAATCATTTTGAGTTTAAAAGGCATTTTCGAATCTAATCACTACAATAAGAATAATATAGGCTTGATAACTATTCAACTACAAGAATAATCAATATGAATTCCAGATAACTTTTACAGCCAAACCTTAAGCCATATGTAAAGTGTACATTTAGTTATCCATCCATCCATCCATCCATCAATCCATTCATTCATACATTCATTCATTCATTCACTCATTCATTCACCCACTCACTCACGCACCCACCAACCCACCCACGCACCCACCCACTCACTCACTCACTCACCCACCCACACTTTTGTTCGTTCGTACATATGCTCGTTAGTTCGTGCGTAGGCTCGTTCGTTCATACATTCATTCATTCTCCCGTTCGTTCGTCCGCTCGTTCACACGTCCGTTTTTTAAATTGTCCAAAATATTGGCAAATTATCTAAAATAATTTAAAAATCATCCATAATGGTGTTAAAATTATCCAAAACATTTTTTAATATAAAAACCATCCATACATTCATCCATTCATTCATTCATTCATTCATTCATTCATTCATTCATTCATTCATTCATTCACTCACTCACTCACACACTCACCCACCCACCCACCCACCCACCCACGCACGCACTCACTCACCCACTCACTCACCCATACGGTTGTCCGGTCGTGCATAGGCTCGTTCGTTCGTTCATAGGCTCGTTCGTTCGTTCATAGGCTCGTTCGTTCATTCATTCATTCATCTCCCGTTCGATCGTTCGCTAGTTCACACAGCCGTTTTCAAATTGCCCAAAATATTAAATTGCCCAAAATATTGTCAAAACACACACACACACACACACACACACACACACACACACACACACACACACGCGCGCGCGCGCACACACACATAATTGAAAAATAATCGCACAATTTCTAAATTGTCCAAAATATTGTCAAATTAGCTAAAATATTTAAAAATCATCCATAATATTGTTAAAATTATCCAAAACATTTTTATTTTTTTAATTTAAAAATTATCCAGAATATTGTAAAAAGTATCCGAATCTAATCACTACAATAAGAATAATATAGGCTTGTTAACTATTCAACTACAAGAATAATCAATAAGAATTCCATATAACTTTTACAGCCAAACCTTAAGCCATATGTAAAGTGTAAATTTAATTATCCATCCATCCATCCATCCATCCATCTATCCATCAATCCATTCATTCATACATTCATTCATTCACTCATTCATTCACTCACTCACTCACTCACTCACGCCCCCACCCACCCACCCACTCACTCACTCACTCACTCACCCACACTCTTGTTCGTTCGTACATAGGCTCGTTCATTCGTTTGTAGGCTCGTTCGTGTATACATTCATTCATTCTCCCGGTCGTGCGTCCGCTCGTTCACACGTCAGTTTTTTAAATTGTCCAAAACTTTGGCAAATTAGCTAAAATAATTTAAAAATCATCCATAATGGTGTTAAAATTATCCAAAACATTTTTTAATTTAAAAATTATTCATAATATTGTTAAATTTATCCAAAACATTTTCAATTATCCAAAAAATCGTTTTAAGTGTAAAAGAAATTTTCAAAGCCCACGAATTTAGAAAAAAAGTTCAGCATATCAAACAAATAATGTTTAATCATTTTCGAGTCTAACCTATTCAACTACAAGCATACTCAATATGAATTCCAATCACTTAGAACATAGCCGCCCGATCACCACCATCACCACCAAAGGTGGTTAATCCTTTCCAAATTAGTTTTGAATCCTTATCGACCCCTTTGTATTATGAACCCATACCAGGTGTTAATCACTCCATGGCGAATAATAGTACTTTGAACTCTATAAACATCCTTTGATGGCCAACCCACATTCACTCCATGGCGAATAATAGTACTTTGAACCCTATAAACATCCTTTGATGGTCAACCCACATTCAATCCAACTAATAATTTCCCCGCCCCCCTCACCCCACCTCACCCTAGAACCTCCCCTATAAATACCATGTTTAAACACAGCATTAGTCATGTCCTCTGACGAAGGTAACAACAGCCGAAAGGATCCTAAGGACCACATTATTATAAGTTTTGATAATAGTTTAGCCAGATTAGTGTTTTTATAATAGTTTTGCCATATTAGTGTTTTATAATAGCTTAGCCACTTTAGGACCACCTTATTATAAGTTTTGACAAAAGTGTAAGCCAGATTAGTGTTTTATAACAGTTTTGCCAGATTAGTGTTACATAATAGCTTAGCCACTTTAGTGTTTTAGTGCAAATAATCTAGGAAATATGGCCTCCAACAGAAATCAACAAACGTAAGTTTTTATTGTAATATATATACTGTAATAATGTTTTTGTTTTGCTTTCAATATAATATATCTTCGTAAACAGACACCATATCTTCCAATCTTGTTTTTTAACCACACACACGCACACACACACACACACACACACACACACACACACACACACACACACACACACACACACACACGCACACACACACGCGCGCGCATGCACCTGTCCACCCTTTGACAGAACGCTAGAAAACGGTGTAAGACGTATTTGGTTTGATAAATTGGATAGCCCTTTACCAAGCAGATTGACGCTTGATGGCAGCTTTGTCCTGCCCTTATGGTATGGAGGGCAAATTAAAGAATGCCGGATCTGCCTAAGTACTGACCATTTGGCAACCGAGTGTCCCAATCGTAACAACTGTTTGCTCTGTGGTTCAGTTGACCATTTTAAATGGAGCTGTCAAAAAAATCAAAACAAACCCTCAGTATCAGGAGATAATCGCCCATTAAAGGATGCAAGTGAGTCAAATGCTTCTGAAGCAACCGCTACGGAAGCTGTTGTTTTGGTTCATACCACTGTAAATGACACAAACAAATCATCAAATCCTATTAAAGTAACTACAGTTGATGAAATCCATGTATTAGAGGAGGGTATAACCTTAAGTCAAGAAAATACTCACAATGCAGTGGAGCCAAACGTTGCTGTAAAAGACAAGCATGAAAATGATGATCTTACAGAAGAGTCAGTTTACAATTCCTTAGAATATGAATTAAAATTAGGACAGGATAAGGTTAGGACTCAGAAGAAAGAAAGTTCAGTCGATTTTCCGCTAAGCCCACTTGATTTAAGTCAGCTTGAAGATATGGTAAATGATGCTCCTGCCAAATGTTACTTAAGTAGCAATAAGCGTCATAAAGAAGACAATAGCTCAGAATGTGAGATTGAAGTAAATGATATGGATGATGATACAATGGCAGTTGCAGAATCAGATGTGTCCATTCAAACACAGAGTTCACAGATGAAAGATGAAATTGTAATGTACCGATCAGAAGGGGGTGAAGTGTTAGTGCCATATGTAACGGCGAGAGGCGTGAAATATCGTCTACTGCGCCATGATTCTGATATTTCCAAATATGAATATTTGTCTGTGGTAGAACTAGGAAATATTGAATTCGCAGGAAAATTAGGTAAATGGTCTAAGAAACGAGCTAAAAACCCCAAATCTAGTTAATCTAATGATGGCGGTTGTAAACATCATTTTACAAATTATGATTATCTGCACCATCACTTGCAGAGGATTAAATACCGAATTCAAGCAGCGCCACTTACTTGAAGAATTAGCAAATGAGAGAGTTGATATTGCTTTTCTACAAGAGACCAATATTCAAAAAGCTGATGTGTATGAATCTGTCAAAGATATTTCAAAAGGGCAGATTTGTTTTTCTTTATCACAAGATACTAGTGCGGGAGTGGCCATTCTTATTCTGCCCCGCTGTCTGAACTATGTTGACGTTATATCGTCGTCATCAGATCCAAATGGACGATGGATTTGTGTATCAATTGATGTACTAAACACAAGTTTAAATTTGATGTGCCTTAATGCACCTACCTCTCATCAATTGCGCCGTGAATTTCTAAATGATGTTTCCACAATAATTCAAGACAGAACGCCTGAAAACCTAATTATGGGCGGTGACTTTAATTGCATATTAGACGAGGCTAAAGACAGAAACTCTAGGTCTAATTTTAATGACACATCGCATAATATTTTGAAACACATTTGTGAAAATAAAAG
Source organism: Chaetoderma sp. LZ-2023a (assembly GCA_034401795.1). NCBI lineage: Eukaryota > Metazoa > Mollusca > Caudofoveata > Chaetodermatida > Chaetodermatidae > Chaetoderma > Chaetoderma sp. LZ-2023a. Next base: position 13,168,173 of record CM067364.1, read on the forward strand.
CTTGTTAGACACTTATCGGATTGAAAATCCAGAGGGCCAGGAATTTACTTGGTTTTCAACTGATGGAAGGTTAGCTTCAAGGTTAGACAGGATCTATGTAGAACGTTCATTGAAAGGTTACATGTGTAAAACTAACATAAAACCAGTAACTTTCTCTAATCACAATATGTTTTCCATCACATTAGACAATGCTGACTGGGTCAAACGAGGAGATGGATTTTGGAAACTTAATGTAGCATTGCTACGAGACAGTTGCTACCGCAAATGTGTGGAAAGTTGTTGGAGGCATTGGGATGAAAGAAGAAGTTTGTATGAATGTATAACAGACTGGTTGGAAGATGCTAAATCAGACCTGAAATATATGTCAAGGACGTATTCCATAAGGAAAGCACGTTAAATACGAAAGCGTAAAAGGCACTTCATAGGTCGTTGTGTAAAACTAATAAGAAAATTAATGATGGGGAATATAATTATCATGAATTATTAGTTAAATTAAAAGGTAGACTAAATGAAATAGAGCAATATCAGTTTGATGCCGCCAAAATAAGGTCAAGAGCTCAAATGCACACCGAGGGCGAAAAGCATGCGCGTTACTTTTGTAACTTGGAAAAAGCAAGAGGTATAGAGAAATTAATGCGCTCACTGAAGACTAATGATGGAGTATCAGTGTGCTCAAATGCAGAAATGATTGAAACAGTATCCGAATTTTACAAATCATTGTATAAATCTGATGGCAGCGAGGAAACAGCAACTATAGCTGTTTTAGATAATATAACGAAAATACTTCCAGATTCATTCATTCATCTCCCGTTCGTTCGTTCGCTAGTTCACACAGCTGTTTTTAAATTGCCCAAAATATTAAATTGCCCAAAATATTGTCAAAACACACACACACACACACACACACACACACACACACACACACACACACACACACACACACACACACACACACACACACACACACACACACACACACACACACGCACACACACATAATTGAAAAATAATCGCACAATTTCTAAATTGTCCAAAATATTGTCAAATTAGCTAAAATATTTAAAAATCATCCATAATATTGTTAAAATTATCCAAAACATTTTTATTTTTTTAATTTAAAAATTATCCAGAATATTGTAAAAAGTATCCGAATCTAATCACTACAATAAGAATAATATAGGCTCGTTAACTATTCAACTACAAGAATAATCAATAAGAATTCCATATAACTTTTACAGCCAAACCTTAAGCCATATGTAAAGTGTAAATTTAATTATCCATCCATCCATCTATCCATCAATCCATTCATTCATACATTCATTCATTCACTCATTCATTCACTCACTCACTCACTCACTCACTCACTCACTCACGCCCCCACCCACCCACCCACTCACTCACTCACTCACTCACTCACCCACACTCTTGTTCGTTCGTACATAGGCTCGTTCATTCGTTTGTAGGCTCGTTCGTTTATACATTCATTCATTCTCCCGGTCGTGCGTCCGCTCGTTCACACGTCAGTTTTTTAAATTGTCCAAAACTTTGGCAAATTAGCTAAAATAATTTAAAAATCATCCATAATGGTGTTAAAATTATCCAAAACATTTTCAATTATCCAAAAAATCGTTTTAAGTTTAAAAGAAATTTTCAAAGCCCACGAATTTAGAAAAAAAGATCAGCATATCAAACAAATAATGTTTCATCATTTTCGAGTCTAACCTATTCAACTACAAGCATACTCAATATGAATTCCAATCCCTTAGAACATAGCCGCCCGATCACCACCATCACCACCAAAGGCGGTTAATCCTTTCCAAATTAGTTTTGAATCCTTATCGACCCCTTTGTATTATGAACCCATACCAGGTGTTAATCACTCCATGGCGAATAATAGTACTTTGAACTCTATAAACATCCTTTGATGGCCAACCCACATTCACTCCATGGCGAATAATGGTACTTTGAACCCTATAAACATCCTTTGATGGTCAACCCACATTCAATCCAACTAATAATTTCCCCGCCCCCCTCACCCCACCTCACCCTAGAACCTCCCCTATAAATACCATGTTTAAACACAGCATTAGTCATGTCCTCTGACGAAGGTAACAACAGCCGAAAGGATCCTAAGGACCACATTATTATAAGTTTTGATAATAGTTTAGCCAGATTAGTGTTTTTATAATAGTTTTGCCATATTAGTGTTTTATAATAGCTTAGCCACTTTAGGACCACCTTATTATAAGTTTTGACAAAAGTGTAAGCCAGATTAGTGTTTTATAACAGTTTTGCCAGATTAGTGTTACATAATAGCTTAGCCACTTTAGTGTTTTAGTGCAAATAATCTAGGAAATATGGCCTCCAACAGAAATCAACAAACGTAAGTTTTTATTGTAATATATATACTGTAATAATGTTTTTGTCTTGCTTTCAATATAATATATCTTCGTAAACAGACACCATATCTTCCAATCTTGTTTTTTAACCACACATACGCACACACACACACACACACACACACACACACACACACACACACACACACACACACACACACACACACACACACGCACACACACACGCGCGCGCACGCACCTGTCCTCTATGAATCCAGAAGATAACAGGCAACAGACCAGGAGCCAGACAGAGTTACACCCAAAGTCCACACCCACACCAATACAAACCACACAATCAGTCAACCCTACAGAAGAACACACAACTACAACGCACAACCCAACAGCAACCACCCCGCCGTCACCACCACCACCACAACACTCGGCCACCTCTGCAGCCACTACTAACACCACCACATTAACAACAAAAGCACACACGGATGCAGAAACACAGACACGCCTACCACCAATCTTCAGCAAAGCCGATTTAGAGCACCCTGTCAACCAACAGCACGAAAACACAGTTCAGCAACTATACAAATCCCTATACAAAACAGAACAACTGCAGCACCACATACAGAACATAGAACATGCCATCAAGAACAACACACATATCGTTAAGCCAGACATAGCACTAGCCATCGTAGACCCCAACACAGAAACAACTGCAGAGATCGACTCGATCTTAAAAGCCGCGGCTAACGGCATCCAACACACAATCCTAGAACATTACTACAAAAAACTACACTACCACAAACAGCAAGCACACATAATTGAAGGGAATCTGTTAGACTCACACACTTTTTCCCCTAGGCGCATGAGGTGTCAGGTCCGAGGGGAAATACGTGTAAGCGAACGATTTGCTGTGTGCATGACCTATACAGCATGTTATCTCTGATGTCAAAAAAGCAAACACGTGAGACGGCGCAAGAAGCACTCTTCTGCGGCCTCTACGACCCCGGCCTGTCCTGCGGCACTTACTGCCTTCCAATCCCCGGCCTCTACTGCAGCATTTAGTGCCTTCCCAACATCGACCTCTACGGCTATTGTGGCATTTACTGCCACCCCACCACCGACCCCTGGTCACTGCAGCATTTACTGCCTCACCACCCTCGTGAGGGTCAGGTTCGAGGAGAAACGCAGATCACTTCCCCTAGGCGCATGAGGTGTCAGGTCCGAGGGGAATCGCATCACACTTTTCCCCTAGGCGCATGGGGTGTCAGGTCCGAGGGGAAATATGTGTAAGCGAATGATTTGCTGTGTTGCATGGCCTATATAGTATGTTATCTGTGATGTCATTCTATGAATGTTACTAAATTCTTGAAAACCTTTTATCTGGCTTGACTATTCCACTTAAGGATCGTGACATTGTCATGAATTGATGACCCAGAGTATGTGAGTACATGCCCCAAAACACCTGTCCACACTGTATGTTTTCTCCTTCTTTCTCTTTCAGCATTGTTCCCCTCCTTTTCTTTCAGAGCCAGAGCTGAAGCTGGAGCTAAAATGCAGCAACGAAAACAACAAGGACAGACGGGCAGAAAGACAGATGGAGGACTGGAATGGACAACAGAACAACAGATGGGCCGGCCTGGCGGGGGACCGCGAGGGATATGGACGTGTGTCCATCTCATTCGTGGCCCGTAGGCAGGTATGCTTGTCTGTCGAACAGACTGACAAACCAATCAACAAATGGACAGACTGACGGACAACTCTGGGCACAGCAAGCTGCTGGAGTACGCTTAAGCAATGTACTTGGCCCCACTTGCTCAGTCTTCTCGGATGGGACTTTAAACTGAGGTCCCGTCATACAGTGCCCATCACTGTGTGAACGTGAGCTAGGGTTAGGTAGGCAAGAAATTTCGGCATAGTCAAAGTAAACCGGATGCTGAATGGATCCCTCCTCGGATGGAACCACGCAACATACGGATTACAAAACCAAAACCAAATTGCTAGAATTAGAATCTTTCGGAATTTTCGAGGGGACTATGGAGGGATGTAACCCGGATGACTGATCGAGTTCGTCCTCGGACGGACACAGTCACCATACGGGCTACCTAACCAATCAAAATCAAACAAGTGCGCGCTGGTGCCTGCTCGGATGATGGCCAGAAGACCAAATGGGTCCCAGGACCCGAAAGACCCCACACCCCAACCTCCCCACTCCCCCCAAAGGGGCCGGGAGGTCACCGACCTAAAGCCCCCCCCCCCCCTTCGGTGCATCAGGTCATAAGACCGTACGCACCTCCCCCGACCCAACACCTACCCCATCCCTTCCCCACCCCTGTTAGGTCCAGGTTAGGCCATCCCCATTACACACGCCCAAGCATGAGGAGCAACAAAAAAAAGCCATGGAAAAGAACAGCAACATGAGACAAAATCGAGAGACAACGATCAACACACACACACACACACACACACACACACACAGAGAGACACAAGCTAATGCACAAACCGACGACACAAGAATTCACAAGAATTCAACAGAAACCATAAAGGCCAGGCGTGAGTCTAGACCCTAGCATTGGGAACTAGCATATAAACGCCTCAAATATTACAACACACACACAGACTCACACACTTACGAAGCGGACAGAGCTGTTGCTAAGGCACACAGTATAGCTGCTAAGTTCGCCACAACCAGCATAAAGACACACAAAACAAACACAAACAGGACACACAATGACACACACAAACAAAGCACATAAAATCCAGTCATGCGAAAGGCAAACATCCCGCCTTTGATGGATCTACAACATCAAATAAACCAAACGCAGAAGCAAGCACGCCCAGCACAACACACACCAACAGAGAGACGCCACAGACCACCGCTGTTGCCAACACCTCAACCAGCACAAAGACAACACACAAAGCAAAACCCACATACATACACAAGACCACAAACACCACAGAACAACCAAACCACAACTCAATGGTTTAGACCTACACAGCTCAAACAGCAACCACAGATCAACACAGAGAGACAACCGAGGAGTAACCCACTTCCCCTGCCAAAAAACGGGGGAGCACCACACATACAGAACAAACCACATTCACCACAAACCACCTTCAAACCAGGGCAAGTTGGACCAAAACAAACATCACAAACCAACCGCCACTACACAAACAACCGACACTTTATAATACCCTACTCAAGACAACCACCTCCCATCCACCACGCACATCCATCACCACCAAGAGAGCAGATGTACCGTCCCAGAACACGACCTATCACACACTCAACACACCAACCCAGAACCCAACCCATCCAAACAACATCACAGACAAGTACAAGCACACCACAAACCAAATCATATGCCGAAGCCATAAAACAATCCAAAAATGAAAATGTGAAAAAACTACTCTTAGAAATAATCGGCCAATTAGACGTTTAACATCAGGTACACAACTACAAAAACGCAGAAAACAACGCCTCATCAACAAACAAAAAACAACACCAGATATTGTCGTTAACTTGTCCAACCACAAACTTACCAAAACAGAAAATTCCATTCTAAACAAAGGCCTTTCATTTGTACCCACACCACACCACATATCACCAGACACACAAATACATTGCATAGATCAATTCATCAGGAAGTTAGAATTTAAATACTACTTTTACAGCAACAACCTTGAAAAACCCACAGCACCATCCAAATTCAAACTACCCTCAGAATGGAGACCAAGCACAACACACAATGCCATCAACAAACTCCGGTCATCACTCACCAAGCTTATCACCAAACCACCCGACAAGTCACCACGATCCAACATCACACACCATGAGAAAGCAGCCCTCAAAAAATTAGCTAATAACACAAACATAGTCATCAGACCAGCAGACAAAGGCTCCGCAATAGTCATTCTCAACAAAACAGACTACATTGCAGAAGTACACAGACAACTTACAGATGTCGCATACTACACCAAACTCAGGGAAAATCCCACTTTAGAATATAAAGACACCATAGATGCATACATTAACGAACTTCTAATCACCGGAGCCATCACAGGACAGACACACAGATATCTCACCGAATTCAAAGTCAGAACTCCACGTATCTACATTAACCCTAAGATACACAAAGGCAAAATACCACCACCCGGACGCCCGATTGTATCCAACTGCGATAGCCCCACGTCACGCATTAATGAATTCACAGACCACCTACTAAAAGACACGGAAAATGATATCCCAAATCCACTACAAGACACCACTGCATTCATCCAACATATAGAACACACTACAGTGGATGCTGGCTCAATCCTATGCACAATGGATGTCAGATCACTATACACAAACATCCCACACGAAGAAGGCATACAGATTGTCACAGAACATTACAGACATACACTTGAAAAAACAAACACAAACACCAATAACCACACACCTGCACACATCTACCCAGACGAATTGGCCCAAATAATGAGATACATTCTGACAAAAAACAGCTTCCAATTCAATGAAGACTACTACATACAAACACATGGAACAGCCATGGGAGCCAAGTTTGCTTTCAAATATGCTAACATTTACGTGTACACCATAGTAAGCAGAATGTTATCAACATGGATGGGCAGCACTACATCTCACTTAGTTAGATACATAGATGACATATTTTTCATTTGGAACACCAGTGAGAACGAACTACTTGAATTTCACGCACACATGAATAAAGAGCATCCCACAATAAAATTTGACTTGGAATATTCAACAGAAAAAATCCCATTTTTGGACACAATGGTATACAAAGAAGATAACAAGCTTAAATTGGACCTATACAGAAAACCTACATACACACAACAGTATCTTCACAAACAATCAAGCCACCCTATAAACACAACATTCCATAATCTACAGCCAAGCATTAAGATACAAACGCATCATCACAGATCCCACTGGATTAAAACAACGCACACAGGAACTCACAGATGCATTCATCCACCGGGGATACAAAGAGACAGAAATTAAAGCCATCATAGAAAAACACGAGTACACACAGAGAGAGACATTCTTTACAAACAACCCACACAAAAACAGCCTAGGCCAGCTTGCATACTACAATACCACCCATCATTAGAACACATAGGAAAATCCATTCGGACCTACTGGGAAAAGTAAATCTTGTCTTCACCGATCTTAGCACCAATTTTTCCCAACTACCCAGTAGTAGCATTCACGAAAAATAAAAGCATTAGGGACCACCTAGTCCACTCTAGCCTAATTAAAATAAAAAATCCAGATGCTAACAATAAGATCGTACCGACACCAGATGACACTCACGACATAGTAGGGACACTCCAACAATGCAACAACAGCAATTGCATCACATGCAAACAATACATGAACACTGCTGACAAATTCACTAGTTACGTCACCAGTAAAGACTACAAAATCAACACACAAATGAGCTGCAATACCACCAACATTATTTACCTCATAGAATGCAAACAATGCAGCTCTCAATACATAGGAGAAACAAGTCAAACACTCAGCAAACGACTCGCGCAATATATCCATGCAATCCGACACCAAACAGACACGAGAATGTCATGGCATTTCAACCAACCAAGACATTCTATGAAAGACATCACGATAAGACCAATTGAAAGAATTTGTAGAGATAACAAAAAACTAAGATTAAACAGAGAACACTACTGGATCAAAGAACTCAAAACGATTCACCCATTCGGAATAAACAAAAAAGCATAACACACTCACCCACTCACTCACTCACTCACTCACTCACTCACTCACTCACTCACTCACTCACTCACTCACTCACTCACTCACTCACTCACTCACTCACTCACTCACTCACTCACTCACTCACTCACTCACTCACTCACTCACTCACTCACTCACTCACTCACTCACTCACTCACTCACTCACTCACTCACTCACTCACTCACTCACTCACTCACTCACTCACTCACTCACTCACTCACTCACTCACTCACTCACTCACTCACTCACTCACTCACTCACTCACTCACTCACTCACTCACTCACTCACTCACTCACTCACTCACTCACTCACTCACTCACTCACTCACTCACTCACACATAGGAGGTTTGACGGAAGTTTGCAGACTGGCAGGTATGCATAGGTAACTATGTAAATACCTGGGTCTGCGTTTTTAAATATTTAGGCTTCATAACTCAGTTCCGTCATATTTGTATCTAATAACAGATCCCTCGCATACACACACATACGCACATATGCATGCATAGACACACAGACGCACACGCACGCACATACACAAACACACACATATATATATATATATATATATATATACGCACACACACACACACACACACACACACACACACACACACACACACACACACACACACACACACACACACACACACACACACACACACACACACACACACACACACACACACACGAGGTTTGATGGACACAAATGACCAGTATGCACACATAGATTCTGTCTAAGTGAGACATACAAATATTATTTATGCTACAGCAGTGGTGTCATATAAGTATATATTTATTATATATTGTAGTAGTAAAGGTTCCTCCTTTGATAAACCATCATGGCAACCTATACGCGTACCCTAAGCCTTAAAATAACAACTACGGGGTGGGGTGTCACGGCTATCGACGTGTATCATGGGTTAAAATACGTCGTTGGCGCGGGACCTGCTACTTTGCAGGGGCTTATCAATGTTACTAAAACTGTATGGAATGTAACAGTGTCAAATGAGGGGGTCAAGGAAAAGCTTCTGGAAGATGTTCTTATTGTAAAAGGTGAAGTTTGTAACGTAGAGGAAATCGAGTCAGATAGGTTGCCAGTGAAGATGAAAGTTTCACTAGAAATTCCAGATGACAGAATCATGAGTGAACTCAAGCAGTATGGCGAAGTGCAAAAGGTTGAATGGGAAACGTATCCCTTTGACAGAACGCTAGAAAACGGTGTAAGACGTATTTGGTTTGATAAATTGGATAGCCCTTTACCAAGCAGATTGACGCTTGATGGCAGCTTTGTCCTGCCCTTATGGTATGGAGGGCAAATTAAAGAATGCGGATCTGCCTAAGTACTGACCATTTGGCAACCGAGTGTCCCAATCGTAACAACTGTTTGCTCTGTGGTTCAGTTGACCATTTTAAATGGAGCTGTCAAAAAAATCAAAACAAACCCTCAGTATCAGGAGATAATCGCCCATTAAAGGATGCAAGTGAGTCAAATGCTTCTGAAGCAACCGCTACGGAAGCTGTTGTTTTGGTTCATACCACTGTAAATGACACAAACAAATCATCAAATCCTATTAAAGTAACTACAGTTGATGAAATCCATGTATTAGAGGAGGGTATAACCTTAAGTCAAGAAAATACTCACAATGCAGTGGAGCCAAACGTTGCTGTAAAAGACAAGCATGAAAATGATGATCTTACAGAAGAGTCAGTTTACAATTCCTTAGAATATGAATTAAAATTAGGACAGGATAAGGTTAGGACTCAGAAGAAAGAAAGTTCAGTCGATTTTCCGCTAAGCCCACTTGATTTAAGTCAGCTTGAAGATATGGTAAATGATGCTCCTGCCAAATGTTACTTAAGTAGCAATAAGCGTCATAAAGAAGACAATAGCTCAGAATGTGAGATTGAAGTAAATGATATGGATGATGATACAATGGCAGTTGCAGAATCAGATGTGTCCATTCAAACACAGAGTTCACAGATGAAAGATGAAATGGTAATGTACCGATCAGAAGGGGGTGAAGTGTTAGTGCCATATGTAACGGCGAGAGGCGTGAAATATCGTCTACTGCGCCATGATTCTGATATTTCCAAATATGAATATTTGTCTGTGGTAGAACTAGGAAATATTGAATTCGCAGGAAAATTAGGTAAATGGTCTAAGAAACGAGCTAAAAACCCCAAATCTAGTTAATCTAATGATGGCGGTTGTAAACATCATTTTACAAATTATGATTATCTGCACCATCACTTGCAGAGGATTAAATACCGAATTCAAGCAGCGCCACTTGCTTGAAGAATTAGCAAATGAGAGAGTTGATATTGCTTTTCTACAAGAGACCAATATTCAAAAAGCTGATGTGTATGAATCTGTCAAAGATATTTCAAAAGGGCAGATTTGTTTTTCTTTATCACAAGATACTAGTGCGGGAGTGGCCATTCTTATCCTGCCCCGCTGTCTGAACTATGTTGACGTTATATCGTCGTCATCAGATCCAAATGGACGATGGATTTGTGTATCAATTGATGTACTAAACACAAGTTTAAATTTGATGTGCCTTAATGCACCTACCTCTCATCAATTGCGCCGTGAATTTCTAAATGATGTGTCCACAAAAATTCAAGACAGAACGCCTGAAAACCTAATTATGGGCGGTGACTTTAATTGCATATTAGACGAGGCTAAAGACAGAAACTCTAGGTCTAATTTTAATGACACATCGCATAATATTTTGAAACACATTTGTGAAAATAAAAGCTTATTAGACACTTATCGGATTGAAAATCCAGAGGGCCAGGAATTTACTTGGTTTTCAACCGATGGATGTTAGCTTCAAGGTTAGACAGGATCTATGTAGAACGTTCATTGAAAGGTTACATGTGTAAAACTAACATAAAACCAGTAACTTTCTCTAATCACAATATGTTTTCCATCACATTAGACAATGCTGACTGGGTTAAACGAGGAGATGGATTTTGGAAACTTAATGTAGCATTGCTACGAGACAGTTGCTACCGCAAATGTGTGGAAAGTTGTTGGAGGCATTGGGATGAAAGAAGAAGTTTGTATGAATGTATAACAGACTGGTTGGAAGATGCTAAATCAGACCTGAAATATATGTCAAGGAAGTATTCCATAAGGAAAGCACGTTAAATACGAAAGCGTAAAAGGCACTTCATAGGTCGTTGTGTAAAATTAATAAGAAAATTAATGATGGGGAATATAATTATCATGAATTATTAGTTAAATTAAAAGGTAGACTAAATGAAATAGAGCAATATCAGTTTGATGGCGCCAAAATAAGGTCAAGAGCTCAAATGCACACCGAGTGCGAAAAGCATGCACGTTACTTTTGTAACTTGGAAAAAGCAAGAGGTATAGAGAAATTAATGCGCTCACTGAAGACTAATGATGGAGTATCAGTGTGCTCAAATGCAGAAATGATTGAAACAGTATCCGAATTTTACAAATCATTGTATACATCTGATGGCAGCGAGGAAACAGCAACTATAGCTGTTTTAGCTAATATAACGAAAAGACTTCCAGATTCATGTCACGAAAGCTGTGACCAATCAATAACAATTGATGATTTGACAAAATCCCTCAAAGGTATGAAGTTAGAAAGGTCTCCTGGATGTGACGGACTTCCAGTTGAATTTTATCAAACATTCTGGCACATATTTGGGCCAGTATTAGAAGAAATAGCAACCAGCATTTTTAAGCAAGGGCATCTCCCTACATCGATGGCCCAAGCATATGTTCGGCTTATATACAAGAGGGGTGACAGAAATAAAATATAGAATTATAGACCAATCTCTCTACTCTGTGTAGATTATAAGATTATTACTCGGGCACTAACATTAAAACTTGGCGCAGTTCTAGGCGAAGTCATTCATGATGATCAAACCTGCTCTGTGCCAGGAAGATCAATATTAAACAACACTTTGCTTATATGGGACCTTATTCAAGTAGTTGAAAAGGATTGTATCCCGGCAGCAATAATAGCACTTGATTACGAGAAGGCGTTTGACAGACTAGAATGGGATTTCTTGTTTAAGTCTTTAGACCATATTGGATTTGGTTCAAGATGTATTAAATGGGTCAACATTTTATATACTGATATAACAAGTTGCTATTTAGTTAACAATCAGCTATCCACACCTGCAGTGTTGGAACGAGGTGTCAGACAGGGTTTCTCACTGTCCACGCTTCTATTCGTCATAGCTATGGAATCGTTGGGGGCCACATTGAAGCAACGCAATGACTTTCAAGGAATATGTATACGTGGCGTAGAAAGGCCACTAAAGGTTTCTCAATATGCAGATAATACGACTGTGTTTGCGGGTAAACATACGGATTTTAGAAATTTAAATGGAGTATTAACAGATTTTCAAAAGGCATCAGGACTTAAAGTCAATAAAGATACATCTAAGGGATTGTTTTTGGGCGATTGGAAGGGCAGAACTGATAATGTGATGGATATTAACTGCTCAAATGATGTCATACACATTTTGGGTCTTTACTTTATTAGAGAACAAAATGTATTACTAAACTGGGAAGATCCTTTCTTCCCAGTTTAGTAATACAAGCTAAAGTGTGCATTACTATATTGGAAACGACGTCGCCTAACTGTCTTTGGCAGGACATTTGTCCGTAATAATTTAATTTTATCTGGACTGTGGTATACCGCTTCTGTAGTTCGTATTCCCAAATCAGTAGTGTCAAAGATCAACACGTTACTTGTGTCCTTCGTATGGGAGGACAACGCCCATTTAGTATCAGAGTCAATCCTCACCAATGAAAAGCATGCCGGAGGCCTGGATTTGGTTAATGTTTCAGCAATGTGTGCTTCTTTAAAATTGAAATTCTTGAATAAGTTACTTACTTCAAACTCATCGTCAGGTGTTTCAAGGGCACTTCTCCAAAGGTACGTTGACCCATTTGCAGTATAATGTGTATTTATGTGCAATAAATTGCCACCTAATCATCAACAGATTCCAAATGTATATAAAGAACAGCTCGAAGCCTTACAAATATGTACACGATCAATGCCACAACCCAATTGTTGGGAAGATGTCTTAGAGCAACGTCTTTGGGGCAACGAGTTGATTCGTGATAATGATGATGTATTATATTTGCCCTCTATGTCCAAAAATGGTATTCAATATTCACGTGACTTGGTAAATACGAAATCTCGTAGATGGATTGCGATGCAAGATGTAGCAAGAATAACATCAATGAGACATATTGATGCTCAGCGCTTATTTGTTAGAATAAAGAATGCAATACCTGCTGTATAGTTCAAATTGCCGAAAGCACGTGGCAACATCGATATGTTGCAACCAACATTAGTATTTATGTCAGAACATATAAAATACGACATGGCATCTAGAGACTGGTATAGAATTCTAATGCAAAGTCGGAGACAGACTCCTATTGTGGTTAGGCATTGGAACAATTTAGGATGCACGCCAAAGAACTGGAAACATGCCTGGAAAGCAATACATCTACCTTGTCTACCAGGAAATGCACGGGAGCTGGCATGGTGATTACTCCATCGAAGGCTATGGGTCGGTCATCTTACTTATATGTGTAAAATATCAAGTACAGACCCGTGCTTATTATGTAATACTGACGAGGAAACGATAGACCATCTGTTTACTCAGTGTCGCATAACTACAGACTTCTGGGTATATATCAATATGCTCCTTGTAAATTTGGAACCAAATATGTGAATTTAGTGGCTGAAACAATTTTGTTCAAAGATTTCTCAACTATCGGACGAATCATTAATAGCAAGGAGAAAGAATTGTTAATAACCCTGTTATCTGTAGGAGTTGGGCCATCTGGAAGCATCGGTGTTCAGAGGCCAGAGATAAAACCGGCAACAACCATCAGAGAGCCATACAAGCTATATTTCGATCATTGTTGATAAACTGCATTCATTGTGAATTGTACAGGCTAGTAGAACATGGGAGAGAAAGTAGTTTTAAAGACGTATGGTGCAAAACTGGCCTAGTATCAATTGAATACGGATATCTAAAAATATCAGAAGCGGAACTGATATAAGCTAGCACACTCGCTGCTTGCTGTATATTGATAAATGCTATTTTAATTTAATTTAATTGCCTTTATTTTAAAATTGTAATGCCTTAGGAGACTCTAATCTTGACGATTATCCTAACCTTGGGATCAGAATATTTAAATATCAAATGAGCATTATGTCAATATTCTGGAGGTGATCCGATTTTCAAGTTAACAGAGTGTGGTATCTTACAATTACCTTCCTGTTGTAAATATTTACTGTAGGTGTATTTGTTCCAGGGTAATTTGCAAAAACTTACAATGAAGTAAATTTAGAATGTAAACCCAGAGCGCCATCTAAGTTGTCATAGTTTGTATACGTTTGCTTTGTGCATTATATTATATAAAGGCTACTACGTCCGTTGGGTATTTAATAATCGGCTAACTGGCGTCAATGAGTGACTTTTTGTTACTTATTGACGAGTCACCTCGCCACTTGTTGGCGAGCTGCACTCGCCATTTGGCCCTACTACTATACGGTGTGCTACGTTAAACTACATATGATCTACTTAGCCTGCCGGTCATGAATCCGTTCAATGGCATCAATGATTAGCAGTAGCGTATTGCTAATTATTGATGAGTGGCTTTGCCACTTGTTGGTTAGCTATGCTCGCCTTTTGGGCCTACTACTACATGGTGTGCAAATAGCAATGTCTTTGTTGAATTATGTTATGTTATCAGCTCTTTATTAATTATGTTTTCTATGTAGTTATGCCACGGTTGTGGTATATGATAATAGAGTATTTTAGCTTGCACTGTTTTGACATGTTAGGTTTGTATTGTTATTCTATTAATAAAGCCTGCTATTTCAACCGATTTTGTATGGGGGTTTGCAAGCCTTTTTAAAGGAGTTCCTCCGGGAAGTGTATCCGACTGCGTCAGCGGCGGATTTTCCAAAAAAAAAGAAAACACGTAGTAGTAGTAGTGCATGGCATTAAAATAAGCACCACTTTTTCTCCAAACACGCCATAATCTTCAGATCCAAAGGACATCAATATCTTCAGTAACATTATTTCCTCATAGAATATAACCCCAAGAAAAAATCCCATCTCGACACTAATACAGTTAAAGGATAACTAACCTCGTCTCTCCATTGCTATCCAGGTGATCTAAGAGGCCACTCATAAACTATGCAGGTAATTTTAAGATTTTCTTATCATGCCATAAAGAGAGATAGTCAGGCTTTAGTAGCTAAAGGTTGCTACAGTTCTACCTCCTATGATGGCTATCATAATTTACTGTTCATCCAATCAGAAAAATCCTAGCATGCCTGCTTCGGGATATAGCTCAGTCATAGAGGCGCCAGTTTTAGATAGGCAGTGTGGTATAAAAGCGATCATACAGGTAAGTGGTTGAATATCTTGAAACTAATTTGGCTGGACGTTGTTGCTGCCATAGGCAGCAACGATTTCCAGTCAAATTAGTTTCAGAATATTCAACGAGATGAATATTACATAAAGACGGCTTTGACTAATCGATGTCAATGATATATAATCACGATGCACTCCATAATGCCCTACCGCTAATACTATGTCAATGTATGACACCGTAATTATACATTTGCCTTCACCATCCTTGGCCATCCGCCTCTTTCCGTCTCCAGCCCCCCCCCCCCCCTCGCCGCAACTCTTCTAGCTACATACCATACATTTAACTTTATTTTGTATGAACACCATGTAGTTATGGGGTCCGATAGTATCCGGTACATGAGAATTATATATAGGAAGAATACAGCTGATGTTTGTCATAGGGGAGTGTATGCCTTTTGGCACGACAACATGAGGTGTCTGTTAGAATCAGCATCCTTTTGCCACGAGATAGATTTGCAAATCAATGGAAACATTTGAGCATCGTTGTAGCGTGGGCTTATAAACGAGTTTGCTAATATTATCAAGACGACGTGCGAATATTTATGTTATTGACGTAAATGCCTATCGTTGTATTTCATCAGAAAGTTCGTGATTAATATCGCGAACGATATTATGTACATGGAAGGTTATTTTCAGAACATGTCAGACTGACAGTGGACATTCAATTCAGCTTCGTCTAGGTGTATCTATTGAATGCCAAGCGCAGAATTCCCTAGGGGAAATATGGTGTGAGTAAAAAAATATACTTAACGAATTCCACTCATGTTATACGCATTGCTTGGTAAGACATAGGGATGACGCCTTTCTATCTAGAGTGGTAGGAGTTATTGTTGCTGTGAAGAATCGCTATGAGTGCGGGATGGTAATGTGTGGGCGGGTCATTTGCATTGCATGGTTTCTGTGTATTAAGGTTCTCCTTAGCTGTCCAGTTCAATTTGTGTTGTTCATTTTCACACAGCCAGTTTAACAATCATTCTGATCGTTCTATGCTCTGCATTTGAACTAAGCATGTTCTATTTGAAAACCACTCTATATAATATAATAGCAGGTATGTAAACAAATGCTCATTTCGTGGTATT
This sequence comes from Chaetoderma sp. LZ-2023a, assembly GCA_034401795.1. Classification (NCBI taxonomy): domain Eukaryota; kingdom Metazoa; phylum Mollusca; class Caudofoveata; order Chaetodermatida; family Chaetodermatidae; genus Chaetoderma; species Chaetoderma sp. LZ-2023a. Next base: position 13,184,836 of record CM067364.1, read on the forward strand.
AGTTAGGACATATTTATTGAATGTCATACTGCTCCTTATTCTGTTGTTAACGAGGAATACGTTCCGATTATACTGCCTGATGTGCTAATACTAACTAAACCATCTGCCAACTGTCAACTTAACTCTCCAATGGTAGAGCCAGTTAAAAACGGCCTTTTTAGTTGTCTTGAGGAATGACAAATGGCAGGCTAAAGAATATTATTGTTGGCAATTTACCACTCACATTAATGGCGCCATAGCTGTGACAGTCACTAAAATGTGTAATAATGAAAAAGTAATTTACTCTTTGCCAGCAAAATTATGTACACTGACAAATGCAAACAAATTTGATTTTCTTAACAAGTAACGTTTTAAAGCTCAAGCGGGTCCGCCTTTGCATCTGCTGTTGTCTTGAGAAATATTCATTCGCTGGCCAACCGACAGCTATTTTTTTTGTAAATTACAAAGACAACTCCCTCTTGCACTGCATATATACATTGACAGGGAATCTAACCCACACCCGGCGAGGGCGCTTAGCATCATAGCCCACAAATGCTTCCACCACACAAACGCTGCATGACAAAATTCTTATTTTGCCGGCGAGGCTTTCACAATGTGCTTTTCTGATACACGGTGGAATTCTGTGATAGCTGATTTTGACCGTAATTACTGCAACTGGCTAGCTGGTTAGTGATTGGTGTGCACGGAGGGGCACACTGGAAATCGTCTGTACGCACATCACGTAGACCACGCATTTTACAGCCATTTTACTTAGTTATGCAAGTAGTCTAGGCATTACGAGGCATTACGTGGAGTAATGAAGTACTTTGTCGATGAGCTGACTGACAGTACAGGTACAGTGAAAGTCGCCAAGAAAGCTAGTCAGACCATGCTCCTCATAACACCTGATCTATGGTTTCTCGATGCGCTGAACTACCTCAGCCCAGGAGTCCCGCACGAGGTAAGGGGCAAAGCTTACGGGTGTACACATCAGAAGAGCTGGTTCCCATATGAATGGTTTGACACACATGAGAAGCTCAACTATCCAGGCTTCCTGACTACTCAGCATGGACATCTAAGCTAAAGGGTGGCTACCTCTTGACGCGATACGAGTGGGAAAAGTGTAACCAGACATTCAGCGAGCATGGAATGCAGACATTCGCTGACTGGCTGTGATACTACAACCACCTGGACGTCCATCCATTCATCGAAGCCCTAGAGTGGATGCGGGAGTTCTACACAGAATGAGAAATATACATCCTCAACGATGCAGTGTTTCTCCCAGGTGTGTCACTGCAGTACCTCCTACGTGGAACCGCTCAGCACATGCCAGATGTTAGCCTCTATTCGCTGAGCAAGGAAGCCCATGAGATACTGAAGGGTGCTGTTGGTGGCGGTCACAGCATCGTGTTCACCAGATACCACGTGGACGGTGTGACTCGAATCCGCCAGAGTGAGCATGTCTGCTAAGGTCTACTCGGCTACGACGCAAATGCTCTGTACCTATCAACGATGGTCAAAGAGATGCCATGTTGTAAGTGCGTCATTGGTCCGGTGCAAGTGGGGTAGCTAGTTTTAAGGAGGCTCTCCTAGCAGACAGCTGGTTTGGGTTTGCTGATGTAGATATAGAGGTCCCCAAGGCGCAGTGGGCCAAGTTCGAGGAAACGTCTCCTCTCTTCTATAACCACGAGCTCCCAGTAGAGGCGTCCTCTTCTGAGATGCTGGCATATCTAGGGCGAACAGGGAGGAAGCATCCCACCACCCAGAAGCTGGTCGGTGCCCTCTCTGGCAAGAAGCGGCTGCTGTATGCCCCAACACTATGGTATATAACCCATGGCCTGGAGATCTTCAAACTACAGGTGCCTACAGGAAGCTCATCGAGGCCCTGGAACATCATAGCAACACCAGCTTCACGAAGGATGAACACGTGGTAGACAAGGCCCTGCGTAGTGCATGGTTCGAAGATCTCGAGGAGATCAGTGAATCATACGAACTCCAGAGTCGCAAGCCGAGAATCACTATTCGAAGGCCCTTCCGGGTGGGGATAGCCGTTTACGAGTTCACGAAGCTGCGACTGCTGGAGTTCTTCTACGACTTCCTCGATCACAACGTAGCTCGTGACAGTTTGAGTACCTGCAGATGGACACTTCTCTGCGTATATCGCTATATCAGGCTCCAACCTCGACGACGTCATTCGCCCTGAGATGCAAGCAGCGTACCAGGCTCAAAAGCGGGACTGTCTAGCTTGGGACAAATGGTCTGGACTGACTCTGGGACTGTTCAAGCTCGAGTTCGAAGGCTCTTGTGGTATCGCTCTCTGATCCAAATGCTACTACGTGGAGAGCACAGCTGCCCGTAAGTACTCGGCTAAGGGAATAACACAGTGGCAGAATGAGATATCTTGGCAGAGGTTCTACAGCGCCCTACACGGCGGGGTGGACAGAGCTAAACACTGAGGCCCACGCCTGTGGAACCAGGGTATGGTGACGTATGAGCGGGAAAAACTCGGACCCTCCGCTTTACTATGATAAGCACCATGTGCTGCCAGATCGTGTCCATACCAAGCCCATCGAGTATCATGTTAGCACCCTAGGAGGTGGTAGCTGTGTGTCTGCAGGGACTAGCTGAAGCTCTTCTACGACAAATGGTCGCCTAGGCACTCCGTGCTGGCGTGCCAGGTAGTACAATGTAGGCCTTCCCTCCGCCGCCACATACCTGCCAGGCCTGTGAACATCTATCGACCAGTTAGGATCTGTTGCACGTTGTCGACCACCTTCCAGCTCACCAGGCCCATCCAGGTACCGAACAAGATCATCAGGTGGTAGGCACTCCTCTCCCTTGTTCGCTCCTCTAGAGTTGTGACTAGCAGAGTGATTGATAGCATCTACGGCTTCTTCCCGTTTAGCCTTGTAATCTCGGCATTCGATCTCTCCACCACAGCAGGCAGGCCTCTCACCCATACTCTGGAACCTTCATTCAATGCGGACATTTCCTTGGCGTATTGGTGTGGGAACAGTCTCTCTGCCAGTGTCCGATTCCACTGCCCAACGATAGCCTGGGCACGATATTGCGCTACCTCGCCTCGCCTAACTGCCAAACTGTGTTTCTGCATGAGGGCTGCAGTCTCACCTCTGAACTCCTTACTCTCATCCACCTGCAACAATTCCGGCCACTGGAGGGGATTTTCTGAAGCCCCATAGACACCCTGGAATGTCTGGGCCACCTGGCCAGCTGACTTGTCTGCGAGCGGTACTGCCGCCTTGTAGCTGCTGGCGACATCGACGATGGTGAGGGAATACTTGTTGATCTTACGACCATCGAGTCATGTGGAAGGAATAGAACATCCACCTGGATGAACTCTGTTCGAGACAGTTTCCTCGAAATGGGCATGCCTGATGTGCCATGGACGAGGTCGGTATATCTGCCACATCGCCTGGTGGCTGAGCCACTGGCTAACGGTCTCCAATGTGAAGTTGTGGCCCTTGTGACGTGCAGCCTCGAGTAGTTGAGGGGGCTCATGGTAATATCCACCAGGCTGATAGTAGAGTTCCTCAGGAAACACGGAACTCACGGATTTCATCACTGACGTCCACTCCCGTCCTGTCACGGATGGCTTGGGTGAACTCTAAACAGACGAACAGACGGCCGTCATTCATTCGACCATCACTGAAGACCTCCTTAAACACATCCGTGCACTGGCGTCTAATCTCTGCTGGATCCTCACTGAATAGTAGTTTATCGACCAACCCTCGGAAGGGAATTGACAAGGTCATACAGAGACGCCATCCTTATATAGTATGGCTTAAATGTTCGGTGGCCGTGAGCGGTATGGCAACGTATGGTAGCCAAGGGACTGCGACTCCAAAGAACGTACCTACTCCTCAGGGGATGGCTGGTATGGCTTCATAAATCTTCTCCACACCATGGAGAGCATTGTTGAAGATCTTGCGGACCGTTTCGCCGGCCTTCGTTGTGGACAGAGCGATCAGAGCCCCAACTGCTGCATGCAGACCGATAGAACCTTTTACGTAAGTGTAATATATTCCTTTCGCTCTGTGTACTAGCCTGCGGGATTCAGGCTCTACATCATCATACTCACCACCGACATCGTACTCGTTTGCATCATAATCCTCCTCATCATAGTCCTCCTCATAGTCCTCGGCATCTATATCCTCGCCCGGATCCGCCTCTGGTTCATACAACGCTCTGGGGATCCGTTGCTGGGGCTGCTATATAGTAGCTTTAAACTGTAGTCTATAGCATGGTATCCGCAATCTTGAATGCAGGCGTGTTTGCCTTAGCGAACCGGGGACTCAGCTTCGCTGACAAGAAGGCGACAGGGGTTGAGCGTGAGCGTCATAACCAGGCCATGGAGAAGCTGTCTAAGCAGAAGTTTGAGTACAGCAAAGACCTCGAGCATATGCGCCAGATGGCGGCACGCCAACGCAAACTCCGAGCTCAGGCCAACCAGAGCGCCAAAGAGGAAGATGAGAGTCTCGATGAGTACTATGAGGCTGTAAAGATAGCTGAGCCAACACTCGACATTGAAGCATCGACAGGTCAAAAGACAGCAGAGCTTATAGTAGTGGTGGCACCTGCAGCTGTGCCGTCAGGAGTCGTGCTATGCGCACGCTCAGGATGAATACCTGAGGTGCTCGACACACATACCTTAGCATATCCAAAGTAAAGTACTGTCACACCTAATGAGCGAGTCCCAGCTATGAGGTTTCCGATGTTGAAGCTGAGCCGGTCGCCCTGATTAGGTGGAATGTCCCCGCCACCGAGGTGGTGACGGCCCTCGAGTCGGTAGTCGCATCCACTGGTTAGGTGCAGAAGTGCATATGACTTAGTTTTCTGTGTGTAGAGTTGGCAATAAGCCAGCTCGCATACCTCACCAAGAACATTGGTCCCAGCAACCACACGCTTGAAGTCGTCTAGCTTATCCACCTGCTGGATGGCTCCTCCATTCTGAACCAGGACTGCAACAGCGACACAGTCCGATGCACCATGATGCAATGTCTGCTCTACCCATTGGTTAGTTGTGGCTTGGACCTGCTGGTGTTCTCGCTCCACATGCACGATCCGCTGTTTGGAACCCGTTTGCTTCAGCTCCTGGTCATTCTCATCCTGCCAGACATGACGTTTTGGCGCATTCATCATCACATCTGCGAGCTGCTCAGTGTACACCCGGAGGAATAGCCTATCCTACATGGTAGCCGGATTCACGTGTGTGTTCTCGAGGAGGGTTAAGAGTGGAAGTGCCACGGGCTTCTCGACACCTGCCAGAAGTTTGAATTCCATGAACCCCTCATTGCACCCCACTGTGTAGTACCCCTTTCCCTTCGCATAGAAGTTTGGTCCAGGAGCCAGCGGACCTAGGACTCGGTACTCATCGTTAATGGTGCTGTCCACAGTGCTGTTGCTCTGCACGATCTCCCACATGTTCAGAACCTGCAGGAGCTCTACCATCTGCTCTATTGTGCGCTGAAGCTTGAACTTGAGTGTCATGCTTGATCTCGTGGATCTGTGCCGAGATTGCAAAGTCAATGTACTTCCCAGCAGCGGACAACGGTTTCCCATCATGTATACTGTGTCGAATGACCGCCAGGCAGTCCTTCCGAGGATCGGTGCGGTGCGAGGGCGTGGGTTCAACGGCCCCATCTGAATGCTACACATACTGCAGCATGGTTAAGGTCTGGGTATATAGAGGTTTTGAACGGCTGCCATGTTTCGTAAAGTTCTCCAGCACATTGTCTATAGGCAGCAGGACAAGTCGGCACAGGTTCCAAAGACTGCTTCATGACATCAACATTATGCACGAGCGAGGCAAGGTCACACCTCCATCTGATGCAGAGATACTGGCCACCATATAGGAAGGAGCGCCAGCTCGAAGTACAACAGAACTCCTGACTCGGAAAGTCTACCAGAAGTTTGACAGCACCCAGGGCAAAGTACAACCCAGCCTACCTGTGGCCCCAACCAACAGTCCTGTTATTCTAGCTCTCCACACGGCTAGGGTCGAACCCAGAGATCCACTAACGGGCCGGAAGTGGGCTGACGTATTTAGACTCCATTGCCAGGAAGAGCAAGAGATGCTGGATAGAATCCAGTTTGGACCAAATAACGTCCTCAGGAAGCAGGTCAGTGCCGCTGTAGCAGAGGGTACACAGGAGGGGGTCACTGCTGGCCGCGAGGAGGCTGTTGAGGGCGCAGGAGGTTGGCCAGTGATCTGTCAGCATTTGTGATATTCCCAGATAACTAGCAGGACTACCTCATCAAATCCCCTAACAAGTCAAATGCTAAGGTCTCATGGGGAAAGTGGGTCTTCTGTGAGATGCACCAGATTCGCAGAATCCCAGACAAGGACCCTCAGTGGGAAAAGTGTCAGCGAAAGTGTCACCTTAAAAAGCCACAGGCTTCTGCCAAACCAGACGAAATTTGATGAAGTTCCTCAACCTTCTCACGAAGGTCCTCAAGCATATGACGAAGTAGCGGAGACAGCTGACTAATTTCGTCAGCCTTCTGATGAAGGAAAAACAAGTTGCGGCAGCTGCGACAGGCTGTCAGCAATGGCACGTAGAGTAGGCTAGTTTCCTGGTGGGATTCAGCTTGTAGGTGAAGGTCTATGCCTTTTCCAGAGATGGCTTGAAGTGTGACAGCTCACCTGTCTCCTTGTTGCTGAAGATGAAGAGGTACAGATCAGTTGCCCTCTGTTCACCTGCGATAAAGTCCCCTTTGGTCTCCTTGAGATTTAGGCTGTCGTATATGATCGCGAGCAGGGCACGGACATACTTGGAGCTGAAGTATAGCAACTGGTCATTGTGGCGGATGTCCGGGGAGATCTCATGGGTGTACTTCTGAAAGAGGATGAAGACAGTTATATGTGTGTGCCGTATGCATCTGGTGATGTTGCTGAGGTAGATGACTGTCTTCTGGTCCATTGCAGCGTCATTGCTAACTAGAACTGTGGTTCTGTCAGGCGGGCTGCCAGCAGCTGCTCCATCAGTGCTTGCAGGTTCTGTGTCTTGGTGTGTGGGCCATTGTACCATTGATCATTGCTGTCAACCGCCTCAGCAGCAGAGTCAGACACCAGAAGGATGTATTGAGAGTGGAGATGTTCGGCCAGGAGAGCCTGCAGCAAGATATGTTTCCCGTGTCCTAACGGGGCAATGATCAGCACCACCTGGCCAGCATCGGCTCGCCTACTGTCGAACGGTACAGACATGCGTGCGGAGGATGGCTAACACTTGGGCGGCGGTAACCTCATCTATATCTTGGAGACTAAACGGCCGTACTTCCTGCACCAGCTCTTTCGCCTGCAGAGCAAGGAATCCTGCACCTCCGGCGGATATGAAGGATGCGATGGAGGCGTCAAGCATGAAATCCCAGCAGAGGGTGGAGAAGATAGTGTAGAGGGCCTGTGTCCGCACCCACAGTGTCTAGTACATCCAGTATCTGTACGATAAATGCACCGGAAGCCATGACTATCCTGAGGTCTTAAACGGCAAACCAAGGAACCCTGACTTCTTCACCTCTGGTAGATGGAGGCTGGCGATGGAACCGGCTTTGCCATCGACAGTGATATGGCTCAGGCCGAGGGTGCCTATCTTGAGATTATCTCCATCCTGTCGGAATGAGCTCCGTGGTTTCAGGAGATCCTTAACCAGGTCATGTACAAAGGACTGCGCCATAACCGTGATGGATCCAGCCTCATCGACTCCGAGCATACCTCGCATCGTCACCCTCTCCTTGATGCCCATCCCGTTGTATACAGTCTTGGCCTTGTTAATGGCCAATTGTCCTACGGTATCAGTGTTCCCGACGAGATCTCGGGCTGGGATGGTACCTCGGATCTCCCATGGGTCTCCCTTCTTATCGAAGTCTAGGAAGGAGATAGGTGCGCAGGGTTTTGTGATCCATCTCTCACTATTTAGAGGTTTTAAACGTAGGCGGCGATGAGCTCAGTCATTGCACTCGTTGCTAGCCCTAGAACCACGGCCTCCATTCATGTAACACGTTCACCTATGAACTTGGCGGCAACAGTGTTGGAGGCACCACTGTGGGCGATATTTGTGATAGGTTTAGTTATTCGGAGGCAGTGCCCGGCCACCCCACTCACCACTGTAGCGAGGACAGCTGCAGTGAAGGCAGGATGAACCTCATTTCCCCCTGTCAATCTTCACCACGGCCACATTCGCCGCCAGGTTACTGGCGACATGGACTGCCAATGGTTTTGCTTGGTCAGTACCTTCTGTGTCATGGTTCGCAGCAGGTTCTCTAGCTTCTGAAGACTCGTCTGGCTCTCGGGCAGTTGCTTCACGATCTGTGCCATTGATGTCATTGTTTAAGCACTGAGTATACAACACGGTTAAACGTCTGCGTCCCCTGTCGAGAGAGCTAATACGATCTTCCCAGTCTGCATCTGCCAGGTGTCCGGGTTGGTACTCAGGAATATTCATCTCTCAATTGAGACATCTTAAACATGTCCGGGCTCATGCTATGCGAGGCGTACTATGATGTCATCCAGAGGGAGTTGAAGGACTACAAGAAGAAGACACCAGATGAGCCCGCTCAGCTCTCCGGTGCTGAGCTGACAGAGAAGCTGACAGATGTGAATCTCTATCTAGGGTTTGGTAAGGGACAGATATGCATCCGCGAATACCTTATCATGTGTGGGAGTATCGTCGAGCAGCTTCTGTGAGCTAAAGGTTTCTACAAGGATCGGGAGTATCTCTCAGATGTGTTCCAGCAGTTGCAGACCGCCATGGCCTCACCGGACTCAGAACTGAACAAGGCTCTGCGATACGACACGCTGGGAAAAGGATGTGCTCGGTGAACTGTGGCAGCTTGCTGGTGTCGAGACAGAAGTCTCTTAGACAGGGGTCATCCAGCACTATATCGGGTGCCAGTAGCTTTCTGAGACGTGACGTCCGGAACGTCACCTTATCACCAAGATAGTAGGTCCACCGCTGGATGGATTTCTTGGTCTGCACCATCTCCTCTTTCCACTGTATGACATCTGGCTCGTCCTCGTCTGAGAAGACATCTGGCTCATCATCGTCTGTGACCACATCTAGCTCATCGTCGTCTGTCAAGACTCCTGCGTCCCGCTGACCCTCATCCAGGAGGGCATGCCAGTATCAGAAATGTTCACTGTTCCTTCGCCTCCTTGCAAGGCTCGCGTTCTGTTGATACCAGTTCTCCCGCTGTAGTCACTCTCCGTATTGTTGCAGTGCGAGCCTCTGTTCGTGTAAGGCCTTTATCTGTGCAGGGGTCATGAAGGGGCGAACCTTTTTCTTCATCATCTAGGCCAAGGTCAGATAATGCTGGTATGATATCGTGTCAGGTCAATGAGTAATAAGAGTGTAAACTCTAAATGGGCGTCCGATATCCCATCCGTGCTGGCAAATATGTTAATGGAGGGGCTGTCAAACATGTGATTTACAGGAGTGAACAAGCTAGGACTGATAGCGTTCCATAGGTTGCTGTTGACACCTGGGAGATACTCTATCATGTCCGGGCCGACTTCTACCAGTGAGCTGCTGTGTGCACTGCCCAGAGGTTGATCTACCACATTGGCGTGTATGTATGTTGTGCGCCGCTGGGGCACCTTGAAGAGGACCCATTCTACACAGCACTGTACCACCCGTCTCCTCTAGAGAGGATGAGATTACGTTCTCACCACCGGAGAGCAGTCGTCGGACAATCGGCATGGTTATATCTCCTGTTTAAACCCCTCCTATAGAGTGCTATGGAACCCATATGTGCTCACTCGACTGGTCTTGCTGACCTGGCAGATGTGTGCGCAGTTGATGCTGCCAAGGTAGAAGAGAGCGATGGCAAGTCATTCGGCAAACAGCATGAAACAATCACAAAGGCATTCTCCCTCCACCCCATTGGTGGTGATGGGGTGGATCTGCTCACAGACCTCAAGGATGTGTCGAAGGAGCACCTGGATCGCAACATAGATGGCCACAAGATCGTGTTTCGGTACGATTTCCCGAAGAGGAAGTACATTCTCGAGCTGTTGATTGAGCTCTCGGATACAGAGGTGGCAGACATCAACACCCCAAATAACAACCTCAGCTTTCATCTGGTCATACGCTATTCATGCGGTGCCCCGCTGATGACCCATCATCGTCTGCTATTGACCCTTGCACAACATATGCAGTTCATATTTGAGAAGAATGACGTGTGGTACCGTGCTGGACCTGGGGTTGACTAGCAAATATGGTTGCCCCTATATAGGTCTCACACTGTCATTGACATATAGGTTACTCCCATTTCCACTGTCGAGACAAAGGATGGGACAGTTCGAAAGCTCTACAATTGGGGATCATCCTTTCTCACCTACACAGGTGAAGGTGTCTCCCTGACGAGCGTGGGTCACCGGAACGGGGTTACAGGTGGAAAGCTCCTGCTGCGTCGTCCATTCGATGGTCCAGAAGAAGCTGTTAACCTCCAGGAGGGCATCCTATGGGTAGATGGTGTGCCACATGTCTCCAAAGCCAAGGGTGCTGCTAAACTGCTTCAGCGAGTCAGCCTCACTAGACCGCACACGACTCATAGAGTCCTAGAGCTACGTTTCTTAGCCGGCGGCAAGGTGAACCAGCTAGCCCCTGCTCCTGGAGGGATGAAGATCACTATCGATCTGGATGGAACAGGGCTCGCTCTGGCACAAATATTTCTCGAGGGGTTCACTCAATTCAGTTTAGCTCTTCATATGTAGCCATGATTCTCATCATACTGCTCGTGCTGACGTCTACAGCAGTGGCACAGGGCGCTGAGACTGCCATGATATTGGATACCAAGTGGTCCTACTTCCGGGATGACCCTCAGTACAATCCGTGGGTCGACCCCTTGCGGAGAAACATTTACGACTGCTTTCACCCACGTGAAGAGATCGAGTGTGTCTGCCACTTCTATGGGGTGTAGAGGGTAGGACGTGTTTGTCTGCTGGAGACCCCTGCTCAGCACCAGATTCTCTTTATAGCATGTGCCCCTGCCGGAGTCTGTCGTGGTTCAAATGCTAATCACTTTAGCCTCCTCCCAGGTGAGCGTTGTCACGGTAGATGGAAGGCACTATGGGTTGGCCCATCCTGCCGATGCGACTCTGGCAGAGACTACGTGTTTGTCTGGGCCTACACAGAGTAGAGAGAGAGAGAGAGAGAGAGAGAGAGAGAGAGAGAGGCCGGCCCTTCTGGTGTGGTTGATCACAAGGCGATCAGTTGTGTATATCACTGTTGAGGCTTGTCTCTAAATGGGCGTTCAGACTCTGGTAGTAGTAGTGTCGGAATGATACTACCTCCCTCCACTGGCAGCCGTTCGGTGATCCGTGGTGGCCCCCGTCTCAACAACCTATTCCCCAGTGATTGGGAGGGTGGTGGGGGCCACGGATTGCAGAATTGCGGCCAGTTGAGGGAGGTGGTATCATTTTAATTCCGACACTACTACTAGTGTTAATTCGCATAAGTTGCATTTATGGCACTGCCAGACACCGCTGTTGCACACATGCTAACTCTGGTAGACTTATCCACACTCTGTTTATTTGTTCGCACATAATTGTCAGACATACTGGCATTTGGTGTGTCCACTTAGACAGAATGGTTGTTTAAAGAAAGCCATAGTGCGGCCTATTTGTTAATACCAATTCAATGTTTCGCTGTAGCTATTACTGTGCTGATCATCAGTAACATGTATGCAGTGGTCTCACATGATTACAACATTAACACGGAGATGCAGATAGGAGATAGGAGGGGTAAGTAGCGGTAATGTCTCCTGGGGAGCCGCCTATTATATACACATACCACACCATTAGGCAAATCAGAAACAGAGAACGTGCATGTAATAGATCGTGTGTATGTGCCAAGCCGCAAATTGAATTTCATGCACGCTATTCTAGCTTCTATAGTAGATCACATTGATAAAACGTATCACGCCTGCCTTTCTAAGAGCTGTCTTAAAGTAACGCTATTAGGAGACGTTCGACTATATGGTATATATGTGTTTATAGTTAATAGCTTTCACACAAAAACACAATTCGTGTGTTATATAATATGACAGCAACAGCCCACGTCGAATTCGTTCAATATTTTAAAGAGCATGCCGCCATAGTTACCTTACATTTTAGAATCTGTGAAACCATGATTCACAGTTTCAAACATATTCTAACAGACATAAAACTAGGCGGAGATTTTCTAGAAATGGTCGGGCATACTTATCAACACGCTCTTATCGTATGTGTATGTATTTGTTAGATGCATTTACCTCAACGCCTCTCTTATCTAGAAACATTCCAAAGCCACAACCTAAATCTCACATAACCACCAATAAGTCACATCATAGAGCATAGCGAACGATTTGTAGTTCGGATCAACCAGTCAGGTGCTGGCCGTACCAGCTAAGCTGGGTACACGCTGCCCGTCCTAGATTCGTTCCCTGAACACGGCCCCCTGGGTAGAGCTATACGCGGATAAGGGCCTATAAGAGAGATTGCAGTGTAAACACAACTAAGTTCGTTCAAGCGCGTAGCAAGCATGCGCACTATAATACGATTTTTGACAGAGCGCCTATTTCACGACCAAGATAGGATGGCGCTTTTAGTGTACCGAGTAGGTACATTGTAATCCTTTCTAATTACTTGTTCCCGCCGAATCTAAAAGAATCGGAAAACCCCTTTTTGATTATCTTCAAGATATTGCCGTGACGTCGTAACCACGTGCACGGAGACATTCTAGAATGTTCTAGAACATTCGACTGCGTCATTGTTAGCTACATGCTGATTGGCTAGTGCTCGACCGATGATTGTTTGAAACCTGCGCCTATGACGTCACAGGTAGTATAAAAGGGGATGAAATCCAGAACTCGAGAGTATCCTCGGCCAGGGGGCGAATAGGTTGATCTGTGTCAGCTACTATCAGCAAGACAGGCATTAAGCAAATTACTCCTGTCTCGGAAAGTTTCTCTCCCGTAGCCACAGCACCAATCGAACCCACCGCACTAAAAGCAATTTTGCATCTCCCGATTGTGCGGGAGCATTTTTGTAACTTTTGACTATTGTTCACGAATACATCAAGAACTAACTCGGAATACAAACTTGTGGTGAGGCCATTCCCGTCCTGAATAGATGATTCTACAGATGCAGAGGCAGCGATGATCTTGGGTGGATGACTCGCTGGATCTGCCGGCCATGCCAAAAAGTGAGTATCCAACCTTCCCAGCACTAATCTCGTGCAGGCTTATTTTAACGTTTTGACCGCAGCAAATGAACTTTGCCCGGTACGTCTCCAGAGCTAACTGGCGTTCCCCGCACCGTTAAGCTTATTTAAGTATCTTCATCCGTATTCAACAACTATATTGTGATTACAGTCGATCCGCTCCCATCTTAGAGTGCATGGGGAAATCCTATTTGCGGGAACCGACATGCGGGAACTTTCCAGCTTCCAGAGAACGTGTCAACTCACGTCACACCAATGATGACGTATCAATTTCAGTAACAAGATAGCACATGCTTAAGAATGGCTACCGATTATTCAAGTAACTATGCTTAACATGTTAATTATTCCGTTAATTACAGCTTTACTAATTATACTTTATCTGTATAAACGGCCCAGATGACTAAAAGGCACCGTAACGGCCTTAGGACGGCTAGTTATAATTTCTGTATCTGTTTATAGTTATTCTTATTTTCTGTAAGGTGTTTTTACCAACCGCACTGTAGTAGGTTTCTCAACCTGTACTGTATATATTATTCTGATTATTTTGCATTGTATTGTTTATTCTGGTTAGTTTTATATATGGCAAGTAGCCATCAGTTTTTTTATGTTTTGTTTATCTATAGACAAATATAGGACTGCAGTGCACGTAGGAAACAGTATACAGCAACCTGTATATATGCGGCACGTTCTCCCGCCACCAACAATTATTCACTGAGGTCGCTGTCCGTGCTATAACTCTGTTTAGCCCGGATTGCTACAGACTAAAAGCCTTTCTATTCAGCTGGATAGGATAGGTTCAAATGATTAGAGACTAAGGTCGTGCAAAATTGGCCAACATACCTAATGGGCTTCATATTTATAAGTTATTGTCTCTCTTCATGCTCCACTAAGCCTTATGGCTTCTTAATTGTTTGGATGTCCATATCTGCAACATGGACTGATCCGACCCTGGGTAACTATTGGCATTCCAAGCGGTGATGGTCAGGGTGTGGTGTCACACGCATTTC
>CM067364.1:13204038-13276538 GCA_034401795.1 Chaetoderma sp. LZ-2023a
GTGGTTGGACAGGTTAACGACAATATCTGGTGTTGTTTTTTGTTTGTTGATGATGCATTGTTTTCTGCGTTTTTGTAGTTGTGTACTGATGTTAAACGTCTAATTGGCCGATTATTTCTAAGAGTAGGTTTTTCACAATTTCGTTTTTGGATTGTTTTATGGCTTCGGCATATGATTTGGTTTGTGGTGTGCTTGTAGTTGTCTGTGATGTTGTTAGGATGGGTTGGGTTCTGGGTTGGTGTGTTGAGTGTGTCATAGGTTGTGTTCTGGGAAGGTACATCTACTCTCTTGGTGGTGATGGATGTGCGTGGTGGATGGGAGGTGGTTGTCTTGAGTAGGGTACTATAAAGTGTCGGTTGTTTGTGTAGTGGCGGTTGGTTTGTGATGTTTGTTTTGGTCCAACTTGCCCTGGTTTGAAGGTGGTTTGTGGTGAATGTGGTTTGTTCTGTATGTGTGGTGCTCCCCCGTTTTTTGGCAGCAAACGTAAGTTTTTATTGTAATATATATATTGTAATAATGTTTTTGTTTTGCTTACAATATAATATATCTTCGTAAACAGACACCATATCTTCCAATCTTGTTTTTTAACCACACACACGCACAAGCGCACACACGCGCACACACACACACACACACACACACACACACACACGCGCGCGCGCACGCACATGTCCACTATGAATCCAGAGGATAACAGGCCACAGACCAGGAGCCAGACAGAGTTACACCCAAAGTCCACACCCACACCAATACAAACCACACAATCAGTCAACCCTACAGAAGAACACACAACTACAACGCACAACCAACCAGCAACCACCCCGCCGTCACCACCACCACCACCACAACAATCGGCCACCTCTGCAGCCACTACTAACACCACCACATTAACAACAAAAGCATACACGGATGCAGAATCACAGACACGCCTACCACCAATCTTCAGCAAAGCCGATTTAGAGCACCCTGTCAACCAACAGCACGAAAACACATTTCAGCAACAATACAAATCCCTATACAAAACAGAACAACTGCAGCACCACATACAGAACATAGAACATGCCATCAAGAACAACACACATATCGTTAAGCCAGACATGGCACTAGCCATCGTAGACCCCAACACAGAAACCACTGCAGAGATCGACTCGATCTTAAAAGCCGCGGCTAACAGCATCCAACACGCAATCCTAGAACATTACTACAAAAAACTACACTACCACAAACAGCAAGCACACATAATTGAAGGGAATCTGTTAGACTCACACACACATACGAAGCGGACAGAGCTGTTGCTAAGGCACACAGGATAGCTGCTAAGTTCGCCACAACCAGCATAAAGACACACAAAACAAACACAAACAGGACACACACTGACACACACATACAAAGCACACAAAACCCAGTCATGCGAAAGGCAAACATCCCGCCTTTGATAGATCTACAACATCAAATAAACCACACGCAGAAGCAAGCACGCCCATAACAACACGCACCAACAGAGAGACGCCACAGACCACCGCTGTTGCCAACACCTCAACCAGAACAAAGACAACACACAAAGCAAAACCCACATACATACACCAGACCACAAACACCACAGAACAACCAAACCACAACTCAATGGTTTAGACCTACACAGCTCAAACAGCAACCACAGATCAACACAGAGGGACAACCGAGGAGTAACCCACTTCCCCTGCCAAAAAAGGGGGAGCACCACACATACAGAACAAACCACATTCACCACAAACCACCTTCAAACCAGGGCAAGTTGGACCAAAACAAACATCACAAACCAACCGCCACTACACAAACAACCGACACTTTATAATACCCTACTCAAGACAACCACCTCCCATCCACCACGCACATCCATCACCACCAAGAGAGCAGATGTACCTTCCCAGAACACAACCTATCACACACTCAACACACCAACCCAGAACCCAGAACCCAACCCATCCAAACAACATCACAGACAAGTACAAGCACACCACAAACCAAATCATATGCCGAAGCCATAAAACAATCCAAAAACGAAAATGTGAAAAAACTACTCTTAGAAATAATCGGCCAATTAGACGTTTAACATCAGGTACACAACTACAAAAACGCAGAAAACAACGCATCATCAACAAACAAAAAACAACACCAGATATTGTCTTTAACCTGTCCAACCACAAACTTACCAAAACAGAAAATTCCATTCTAAACAAGGCCTTTCATTTGTACCCACACCACACCACATATCACCAGACACACAAATACATTGCATAGATCAATTCATCAGGAAGTTAGAATGCAAATACTACTTTTACAGCAACAACATTGAAAAACCCACAGCACAATCCAAATTCAAACTACCCTCAGAATGGAGACCAAGCACAACACCCAATGCCATCAACAAACTCCGGTCATCACTCACCAAGCTTATCACCAAACCACCCGACAAGTCACCACGATCCACCATCACACACCATGAGAAAACAGCCCTCAAAACATTAGCTAATAACACAAACATAGTCATCAGACCAGCAGACAAAGGCTCCGCAATAGTCATTCTCAACAAAACAGACTACATTGCAGAAGTACACAGACAACTTACAGATGTCGCATACTACACCAAACTCAGTGAAAATCCCACTTTAGAATATAAAGACACCATAGATGCAGACATTAACGAAGTTCTAATCACCGGAGCCATCACAGGACAGACACACAGATATCTCACCGAATTCAAAGTCAGAACTCCACGCATCTACATTAACCCTAAGATACACAAAGGCAAAATACCACCACCCGGACGCCCGATTGTATCCAACTGCGATGGCCCCACGTCACGCATTAATGAATTCACAGACAACCTACTAAAAGACACGGAAAATGATATCACAAATCTACTACGAGACACCACTGCATTCATCCAACATATAGAAAACACTACAGTGGATGCTGGCTCAATCCTATGCACAATGGATGTCAGATCACTATACACAAACATCCCACACGAAGAAGGCATACAGATTGTCACAGAACATTACAGACATACACTTGAAAAAACAAACACAAACAACAATAACCACACACCTGCACACATCTACCCAGACGAATTGGCCCAAATAATGAGATACATTCTTACAAAAAACAGCTTCCAATTCAATGAAGACTACTACATACAAACACATGGAACAGCCAAGTTTGCTGTCAAATATGCTAACATTTACGTGTACACCATAGTAAGCAGAATGTTATCAACATGGATGGGCAGCACTCCATCTCACTTAGTTAGATACATAGATGACATATTTTTCATTTGGAACACCATTGAGAACGAGCTACTTGAATTTCACGCACACATGAATAAAGAGCATCCCACAATAAAATTTGACTTGGAATATTCAACAGAAAAAATCCAATTTTAGGACACAATGGTATACAAAGAAGATAACAAGCTTAAAGTGGACCTATACAGAAAACCTACAGACACACAACAGTATCTTCACAAACAATCAAGCCACCCTAAAACACAAACCATTCCATAATCTACAGCCAAGCATTAAGATACAAACGCATCATCACAGATCCCACTAGATTAAAACAACGCACACAGGAACTCACAGATGCATTCATCCACCGGGGATACAAAGAGACAGAAATTAAAGCCATCATAGAAAAAACCGAGAACACAGAGAGAAGACATTCTTTACAAACAACCCACACAGAACAGCCTAGGCCAGCTTGCATACTACAATACCACCCATCATTAAAACACATAGGCAAATCCATTCGGACCTACTGGGAAAAGTACATCTTGTCTTCACCAATCTTAACACCAATTTTTCCCAACTACCCAGTAGTAGCATTCAAGAAAAATAAAAGCATTAGGGACCACCTAGTCCACTCTAGCCTAATTAAAATAAAAAATGCAGATGCTAACAATAAGATCGTACCGACACCAGATGACACTCACGACATAGTAGGGACACTCCAACAATGCAACACCAGCAATTGCATCACATGCAAACAATACATGAACACTGCTGACAAATTCACTAGTTACGTCACTGGTAAAGACTACAAAATCAACACACAAATGAGCTGCAATACCACCAACATTATTTACCTCATAGAATGCAAACAATGCAGCTCTTAATACATAGGAGAAACAAGTCAAACACTCCGCAAACGACTCACACAACATATCCATGCAATCCGACACCAAACATACACGAGAATCTCATGGCATTTCAACCAACCAAGACATTCTATGAAAGACATCACGATAAGACCAATTGAAAGAATTTTTACAGATAACAAAAAACTAAGATTAAACAGAGAACACTACTGGATCAAAGAACTCAAAACGATTCACCCGTTCGGAATAAACAAAAAAGCATAACACACTCACTCACTCACTCACACACCCACCCACCAACCCACCCACCCACCCACCCACTCACTCACTCACTCACTCACTCAGTCACTCGCTCACTCACCCCATCACTCACTCACTCACTCACTCACTCACTCACTCACTCACTCACTCACTCACTCACTCACTCACTCACTCACTCACTCACGCACGCACGCACGCACGCACGCACGCACGCACGCACGCACGCACGCACGCACGCACGCACGCACTCACTCACTCACTCACTCACTCACTCACTCACACACTCACTCACTCACTCACTCACTCACTCACTCACTCACTCACTCACTCACTCACTCACTCACTCACTCACTCACTCACTCACTCACTCACTCACTCACTCACTCACTCACTCACTCACTCACTCACTCACTCACTCACTCACTCACTCACTCACTCACTCACTCACTCACTCACTCACACATAGGAGGTTTGACGGAAGTTTGCAGACTGGCAGGTATGCATAGGTAACTATGTAAATACCTGGGTCGGCATTTTTAAATACTTAGGCATTCTTCGAATCTTAATTTCCATAAAACTATACAGAAAAGCTGTTGAATATTATGAAACTAATTTGACTGTGTGCTGTTGCTGCCACTGTTCATCCGTAAAACCAATGCTTACTTTGAACAACTAAGAAATCAAAGTTCGATATTATGATTTTCGACGTTGCGATTTGTGCCAACATTTCAAATGTCAATGTTCAGAGGACAAATGTGGAGGGCATCTCGTTGCATTGTGTGTGAGACACTCTGGCACTTGGTATCACATTCAAATAATTTAACGAGCAATGGCGCGGTTCTCATAATTATGAAATTAGTATCAACGCAGCCAGTTGCACTGTCCAATCGTGACGCCGTCGCTTACTATGAACAACGAAGGAATCTAAGTTCGATATTATGGTTTTCGATATTACGAGGTGTGCCAAAAGAGGGTAATTGTCGAGGTCATCTTATTGCGTTGTCGGTGAGACACTGTGGCACTAGCTATACGTTTTCACTTATTAACCTAGCAATGACGCGATGGATGGATCCGATCTGCCAGTCAATTATCTCACATCATAATCGATTGCATCATCAGTAGGCTGACGCCACAGTCAAAATGCATAATGAATGATGTATCGAGTTCCATCATGAAAATGTGTACGGTCTGCAAGTGTACGGATTTTGATAGATTGAATACATTTAATACACATTAAGCTGAATATGTGGACATATGCAACATCAGAAAACAGTCAAATTAGTTTCAAAATATTCACGTGCTCACCTGTATAGTTATTGTTGGCGGAGAAGAGTTAGACATGGGCGTAGCATAGCTAGAAGTGTGTAGATCATAGAAGGAAATGCATCCTTCTATTCCTTGGATTTATCTAATTTAGATGAAGCAGCCATATTGTCTACATAACGTATTGTTTCTCCTGCCTGGCCACGTCGCTCGCATTCTAAAAAACACATAGCAAAACGATCTGGAAATGTTCGTAACACAAATTGTCACGATCCTTATGTTCTATGTGTAATTCAAAATCGCATCATCGTCGTCGAAATCTGGCATTTATAGGTCATAGTGAAACACACATTTGAATAAAAAGTGATTTCTAAACTGTTTATTGTTAATAGATGACCACTGGAAATGGTGTTTACTCTTTCCTCTACCATTACTTTTCTTGTATGTTGTATGTAAATTAGTTGGAGTATTATATCACCAGCGGTCAATAGTCCGAAATATTGTCTTTTGCTTAAAATCTGACAAATGCGCAATGCTGCAACCGGCAACCCACTTGCAAAGAAATATGTTGGTTTTATTGGCTTAAAACGGTAATACTAGTCATAAATCTAAAGAGTTCATCTTGATTTATTTCATGGGATGGGGTTACGATTACGACTAACTGCATCTCCACCGTGAAGGGTGTATCTCATCCTCACACCTCGTGGACACCAATCGTTATACCCTTGCATTCAAGCAAGTAGCATTTGCGTCGCGGATTGTGTTTTGTATGCAAGGTCTGCCCTCCAAATAGCCGCATAATATATAAACCCAATTTGTGCAGGTGAACGAAGATTCCTTAAGGAGGTTACTGGTTGGGTTAGGTTGTTTCGCCTTGTCATGAAGAGGCGATTGTTATGCGAGTTCTCTTCCACACTCACAGATGAAATCATCTATGTGAAGAAAAAGGGTCTCTGCGATCACGATTCAGATGTTCCATGACACCTTTTTCGGAGGTGTTGAACAGAACCGTGTCATAGTGACCTTGACGTAAATATATGTGCGTGAATGCATCCATCCCATGTCAAAGCCGAGGCTACTACATTGTAATGGTTGGTCCTTTTCATTTGGCATTCGCCTGTAAGAAAATCATAGGGAAATTGATGATTATTTCTAGGGCCATTGATATGTTACAAGAATCTAGCCAGCCACCGTGATCTATAACAGAATGACGTTGTCTCTGGTAAGAATACGAATCAGCCAATCTTGTTAATTACTGTCATGAAGGTCATATAAATTACTGGTGAACATCTTGCTCATGATCTCACAGAATCACTTTCCTCAACTTCCACCTGCCAAATGTCCAGGTTGGGGCTTTAACTGGCGGAGGGAAGAGTTGCGCATCAAGGAAACGCTCACATAGAAGAATATGTTAACCTAACAACCCTACCTCCAACAAGACGTTGCCTTCACTGGCACACAACGATGGTTGGACTATACAAACACGGCATACTTGAACTACATGAGACCACTTGCTGGACTGAAGTCATGTGGTGTAACGAGGAGATAATGTACCATGCTGGCAGATGTTCTATTGAGCGAAGGTGACAGGGTGGCTACACTTACGATGAAAGCAGCAATGAAGATGACATACCTGATGGCGACTGTGACTATTTGAGTGACATTATGGTCGAATACACCTAACAGATATATTTAATGCAGCAATGCATCCATTATTAGTGATCAATTAGTGTTCTATTTTGTTTAGGGGTGACACTATATTCTATTTAGTTTCATGTGCACATACACGCGTTTTACATTTGCATTAATAACCAGCGTTATCATAGTAGTCATATTAATAAGAGTAATTGAAAATAATTAAATATTTGCAGTTGCGTTCAGATCAGTAGATCTTTCATAGAGGGCGGAAGTATGCAACTATATCACGTAATAAGAATGAGTGTGTGTACTTGCCTTGGCGTGACCATGTCTACCAAACAGGCGTAGGCGACATTGCAACGGATATCCATCAATGCCTATACTATCTGGGAATGAAGAGATGTACATGCATCCTGAAAAGTGGTATGTGTAGTGACATATTGACATTTATGGAGCGAATATGAACCTAATAGATGGACAGATGTTTTGCTCTGCCCGCCCATGTCTAGCTCTGCTCCGCCACATACACCATCCCGGGTTTATATATGTTGGAATCGATTTATATACTTTGAACAAGGACAGCCAATAATCCCATTTTCAAGGTAATCAGACAGGTAAGCTATACTATTTTAAAACAAATCTATGCATCTTAGGGAGAAACAGCATCTTGTCAAATTAGTTTCAGAATATCCAACAGAATGTTTATTAAATAGTAACACTTTCACAAAGATATACAATTCGTACACCTGATGGAGTTTCCAATGTATATGACTACGGGATAAGTTTGTGGAAAATAAATTAGTACCAACTCGATGTGGCCTAATTGTGAAGAGCATATTGTTTGGTCTTCGCTCGGCCACGCACTTAACATAAACATTCAAGCACAATGCCATTTCCTATCACCCTCTACCTACATACATTTATCAGAGAATGGTTCGATGGCCTAACGGCAATGCAACGACCGCCTGTGGAAGACTTGAGTCTGGAGTGGATTTAATTCCTTTGTCATTGGTAAGCACACGCCTAGTTCTTTAACTATATAAATCCTTATAGTCAGTTGGCTGTCCCCGGTCAACTCGAAAAGACTAACAAATATATGACTGTACTATCTATTCATATATGTGTTAGTATACTGTAATTGGCTAGGTGTTAGTGAACCACTTAGAAAGTGGTTCAAACTAACAAATATACGACTGTACTCTCCATTCGTATATTTGTTGGTAGACGTCAGGGTGTCAAAAGGGGACACTATTTGTGTAGTGTTTAGCTCTTTCCCTGACGTCCTGGTGTTATATAAGTATATATTTATTATATATTGTAGTAGTATGGGGTTCCTCCTTTGATAAACCACCATGGCAACCTATAAGCGTGCCTTAAGCCGGGGTGTCACGGCTATCGACGTGTATTATGGGTTAAAAGTCGTCGGTGGCGCGGGACCTGCTACTTTGCAGGGGCTTATCAATGTTACTAAAACTGTATGGAATGTAACAGTGTCAAATGAGGGGGTCACGGAAAAGCTTCTGGAAGATGTTCTTATTGTAAAAGTTGAAGTTTGTAACATAGAGGAAATCGAGTCAGATAGGTTGCTAGTGAAGATGAAAGTTCCACTAGAACTTCCAGATGACAGAATCATGAGTGAACTCACGAAGTATGGCAAGGTGCAAAAGGTTGAACGGGAAACGTATCCCTTTGAGAGAACGCTAGAAAACGGTGTAAGACGTAATTGGTTTGATACAGTGGATAGCCCTTTACCAAGCAGATTGACGCGTGAGGGCAGCTTTGTCCTGCCCTTATGGTATGGAGGGCAAATTAAAGAATGCCGGATCTGCCTAAGTACTGACCATTTGGCAACCGATTGTCCCAATCGTAACAAATGTTTGCTCTGTGGTTCAGTTGACCATTTTAAATGGCGCTGTCCAAAAAATCAAAACAAGCCCTCAGTAGCAGGAGATAATCGCCCATTAAAGGATGCAACTGAGTCAAATGCTTCTGAAGCAACCGCTACGGAAGCTGTTGTTTTGATTCATGCCACTGTAAATGACACAAACAAATCATCAACTCCTGTTACAGTAACTACAGTTGATGACATTCATGTATTAGAGGAGGGTATAACCTTAAGTCAAGAAAATACTCAAAATGCAGTGGAGCCAAACGTTGCTGTAAAAGGCACGCAGGAAAATGATGATCTTACAGAAGAGCCAGTTTACAATTCCTTAGAAGATGAATTAAAATTAGGACAGGATAAGTTTAGGACTCAGAAGACAGAAAGTTCAGTCGATTTTCCGCTAAGCCCACTTGGTATAAGTCATCTTGAAGATATCGTAAATGACGCTCCTGCCAAATGTAACTTAAGTAGTAATAAGCGTCATAAAGAAGACAATAGCTCAGAATCTGAGATTGAAGTAAATGATATGGATGATGATACAATGTCAGTTGCAGAATCAGATGTGTCCATTCAAACACAGAGTTCACAGAGGAAAGAAGAAATGGTAATGTACCGATCAGAAGGGGAGGAAGGGTTAGTGCCATATGTAACGGCGAGAGGCGTGACATATCGTCTACTGTGCCATGATTCTGATATTTCCAAATATGAATATGTGTCTGTGGTAGAACTAGGAAATATGGAATTCGCAGGAAAATTAGGTAAATGGTCTAAGAAACGAGCTAAAAAACCCAAATCTAGTTAATCTAATGATGGCGGTTGTAAACATCATTTTACACATTATGATTATCTGCACCATCAATTGCAGAGGATTAAATACCGAATTCAAGCAGCGCCACTTGCTTGAAGAATTAGCAAATGAGAGAGTTGATATTGCTTTTCTACAAGAGACCAAAATTCAAAAAGCTGAAGTGTATGAATCTCTCAAAGATATTTCAAAAGGGCAGATTTTTTTTTTCTTTATCACAAGATAATAGTGCGGGAGTAGCCATTCTTATCCTGCCCCGCTGTCTCAACTATGTTGACGTTACATCGTCGTCATCAGATCCACATGGACGATGGATTTGTGTATCAATTGATGTACTAAACACAAGTTTATATTTGATGTGCCTTTATGCACCTACCTCTCATCAATTGCGCCGTGAATTTCTAAATGATGTTTCCACAATAATTCAAGACAGAACGCCTGAAAACCTAATTATGGGCGGTGACTTTAATTGCATATTAGACGAGGCTAAAGACAGAAACTCTAGGTCTAATTTTAATGACACATCACATACTATTTTGAAACACATTTGTGAAAATAAAAGCTTGTTAGACACTTATCGGACTGAAAATCCAGAGGGCCAGGAATTTACTTGGTTTTCAACCGATGGAAGGTTAGCTTCAAGGTTAGACAGGATCTATGTAGAACGTTCATTGAGAGGTTACATGTGTAAAACTAACATAAAACCAGTAACTTTCTCTGATCACAATATGTTTTCCATCACATTAGATAATGCTGGCTGGGTCAAACGAGGAGATGGATTTTGGAAACTCAATGTAGCATTGCTACGAGATAGTTGCTACCGCAAATGTGTGGACAGTTGTTGGAGGCATTGGGATGAAAGAAGAGGTTCGTCTGAATGTAAAACAGACTGGTGGGAAGATGCTAAATCAGACCTGAAATTTATTTCAAGGCAGTATTCCATTAGGAAAGCACGTGAAATACGAAAGCGTAAATAGGCACTTCAGAGGTCGTTGTGTAAAATTAATAAGAACATCAATGATGGGGAAAATACTTATTATGAACTACTAGTTAAATTAAAAGGTAGACTAAATGAAATAGAGCAATATCAGTTTGATGCCGCCAAAATAAGGTCAAGAACACAAATGCACACCGAGGGCGAAAAGCCTACACGTTCCTTTTGTAACTTGGAAAAGAGAAATTAATGCGCTCACTGAAGACTAATGATGGAGTATTAGTGTGCTCAAATGCAGAAATGATTGAAACAGTATCCGAATTTTACAAATCATTGTATACATCTGAGGGAAGCGAGGAAACTGCAACTAGAGATGTTTTAGCTAATATAACGAAAAGACTTCCAGATTCATGTCGCGAAAGCTGTGACCAATCAATAACAATTGATGATTTGACAAAATCCCGCAACGGTATGAAGTTGGAAAGGTCTCCTGGATGTGACGGACTTTCAGATGAATTGTATCAAACATTCTGGCACATATTTGGGCCAGTATTAGAAGAAATAGCAACCCGCATTTTGAAGCAAGGGCATCTCCCTACATCGATGGCCCAGGCATATGTTCGGCTTATATACAAGAGGGGTGACAGAAATAAAATACAGAATTATAGACCACTCTCTCTACTCTGTGTAGATTATAAGATTATTACTCGGGCACTAACATTAAAACTTGGTGCAGTCCTAGGCAAAGTTATTCATGATGATCAAACCTGCGCTGTGCCAGGAAGATCAATATTAAACAACACTTTGCTTATACGGGACCTTATTCAATTAGTTGAAAAGGATTGTAATAATAGCACTTGATAACGAGAAAAGCGTTTGACAGACTAGAATGGGATTTCTTGATTAAGTCTTTAGACGTATTGGCTTTGGTTCAAGATGTATTAAATGGGTCAATATTTTATATACTGATACAACAAGTTGCTATTTAGTTAACAATCAGCTATCCAAACCTATATTGTTGGAACGAGGTGTCAGCCAGGGTTGCTCACTGTCCCCACTTCTATTCGTCATGGCTATGGAATCGTTGGGGGCCACATTGAGGCAACGCAATGACATTCAAGGAATATGTATACGTGGCGTAGAAAGGCCACTAAACGTTTCTCAATATGCAGATGATACGACTGTGTTTGCGGGTAAAAATACGGATTTTAGAATTTTAAATTGAGTATTAACAGATTTTCAAAAGGCATCAGGACTTAAAGTCAATAAAGATAAATCTAAGGGATTGTTTTTGGGCGGTTGGAAGGGCAGAACTGATAATGTGATGGATATTAACTGCTCAAATGATGTTATAAAATTGTGGGTATTTACTTTAGTAGAGAACACCATGCATTACTAAACTGGGAAGACAGGATATCTACGCTAAAGTGTGCATTACTAAATTGGAAACGACGTGGCCTAACTCTCTTTTAGCAGGACATTTGTCCTTAATAATTTAATTTTATCTGAACTGTGGTATAACGCTTCTGTAGTTCATATGCCCAAATCAGTAGAGTCAAAGATCAACACGTTACTTTTGTCCTTCTTATGGGAGGACAAAGCCCATTTAGTATCTTAGTCAATCCTCACCAATGAAAAGCATGCCGGAGGCCTGGATTTGGTTAGTGTTTCAGCAAAGTGTGCTTCTTTAAATTTGAAATTCTTGAATAACTTACTTACTTCAAACTCATCTTGGTCAAGTGTTTCAAGGGCACTTCTCCAAATGTACGTTGACCCATTTCCAGTAGAATGTATATTTATGTGCAATAAATTGCCACCTAATCATCACAAGATTCCAAATGTATATAAAGAACAGCTCGAAGCCTTACAAATATTTACACGATCAATGCCACAACCCAATTGTTGGGAAGATGCCTTAGAGCAACGTCTTTGGGGCAACGGGTTAATTCGTGATAATGATGATGTATTATATTTGCCCTCTATGGCCAAAAATGGTATTCAATATTTACGTGACTTGGTAAATCCGAAATCTCGTAACTGGATTGCGATGCAAGATGTTGCAAGAATAACATCAATGGGACATATTGATGCTCAGCGCTTATTTGTTAGAATAAAGAATGCAATACCTGCCGTATGGTTCAAATTGCCGAAAGCACGTGGCAACATTGATATGTTGCAACCAACATTAGTATTTATGTCAGAACATATGAAATACAACATGGCATCTAGAGAATGGTATAGAATTATAATGCAAAGTCGGAGACAGATTCCTATTGTGGTTAGGCATTGGAACAATGTAGGATGCACGCCAACGAACTGGAAAAATGCCTGGAAAGCAATACATCTACCTTGTCTACCAGGAAATGCACGGGACCTGGCATGGCGATTACTCCATCGAAGGCTATGGGTCGGTCATCTTACTTATATGTGTAAAATATCAAGTACAGACCGGTGCGTAGTATGTAATACTGAGGAGGAAACGATATCCCATCTATGTACTCAGTGTCGCATAACTACAGGCTTTTGGATATATATCAATATGCTCCTTGCTCAATTTGGAACCAAATATGTGAATTTAGTGGCTGA
The DNA here is from genome assembly GCA_034401795.1 of Chaetoderma sp. LZ-2023a. NCBI lineage: Eukaryota > Metazoa > Mollusca > Caudofoveata > Chaetodermatida > Chaetodermatidae > Chaetoderma > Chaetoderma sp. LZ-2023a. The sequence continues at coordinate 13,217,549 of CM067364.1, forward strand.
AACAATTTTGTTCAAAGATTGCTCAACTATCGGACGAATCATTAATAGCAAGGAGAAAGAATTGTTAATAACTGGTTATCTGTAGGAGTGTGGGCCATCTGGAAGCATCGGTGTTCAGAGGCCAGAGATAAAACCGGCAACAACCATCAGAAAGCCATACAAGCTACATTTCGATCATTGTTGATAAACTGCATTCATTGTGAATTGTACAGGCTAGTAGAACATGGGAGAGAAAGTAGATTTAAAGACGTATGGTGCAAAACTGGCCTAGTATCAATTGAATACGGATATCTAAAAATATCAGAAGCGGAACTTGTATAAGCTAGCACACTCGCTGCTTGCTGTATATTGATAAATGCTATTTTAATTTAATTTAATTGCCTTTATTTTAAAATTGTAATGCCTTAGGATACTCTAATCTTGACGAATATCCTAACCTTGGGATCAGAATATTTAAATATCAAATAAGCATTATGTCAATATTCTGGAGGTGATTCGATTTTCAAGTTAACAGAGTGTGATATCTTACAATTAGCTTCCTGTTGTAAATATTTACTGTAGGTGTATTTGTTCCAGGGTAATTTACAAAAACTTACAATGAAGTAAATTTGGAATGTGAACCCAGAGCGCCATCTAAGTAGTCGTAGTTTGTATACGTTTGCTTTGTGCATTATATTATATAAAGGCTACTACGTCCGTTGGGTATTTAATAATCGGCTAACTGGCGTCAATGAGTGACTTTTTGTTACTTATTGACGAGTCACCTCGCCACTTGGTGGCGAGCTGCACTCGCCATTTGACCCTACTACTATACGGTGTGCTACGTTAAACTACATATGATCTACTTAGCCTGCCGGTCATGAATCGGCTAAATGGCATCAATGATTAGGAGTAGCTTACTGCTAATTATTGATGAGTGGCTTTACCACTTGTTGGTTAGCTATGCTCGCCATTTGGGCCTACTACTACACGGTGTGCAACTAGCAATGTCTTTGTTGAATTATGTTATGTTATCAGTTCTGTATTAATTATGTTTTCTATGTAGTTATGCCACGGTTGTGGTATATGATAATAGAGTATTTTAGCTTTCACTGTTTTGACATGTTAGGTTTGTATTGTTATTCTATGAATAAAGCCCGCTATTGCAACCGATTTTTTATTGGGTTTGCAAGGCTTTTTAAAGGAGTTCCTCCGCGAAGTATATCCGACTGCGTCAGCGTCGGATTTAAAAAAAAAAGAAAAAAAAAGTAGTAGTAGTAGTTAATATTATCAACGCACTCGCTCAGAATCTAGATCCCAAGACTGTTAACTAGATGGCCAATTAAACAACCACGTGTTTTCTTTAATAAAACGGCACTCTAATATGTGGCATGCCAGTGATATAATTACTCTTCAAATGCGTATGTATAATGTCAATACACAGGTCAAAATATGACCGTTTAGAAGAAAATCTAAAACTGAATTGATTGTCTGTCGAGCCATTCACGCCAGGGGTTATTCTAATAAAGTATGGTATTCTGTTTGTCGTCTGCAAATGAGCACGTATCAATACCCAGTCGTTTGTGCGAGCTTGCTAAAGATGCTGCATAGATGTCAAGACTGATGGAGACATCAGCGGTTATTGCCAAGATGACAGAAATCACGAAGCTGCAGGAAATCGGTTTAATGCCGTGATTAGGCTGCCTCTGGTATTCATATTATAACCTGTTCCATATGGGGACGGTACTCTCTTTCTAGCGCTGATAATACCATGATTCTGAAAACTAATTTGTTAATAGTAGTAGTCTATCGTATCCGTGTACCAATCCCGAGATTAAATAACAGTGCCATACAATTCCCATGCTGTGATTGATTGGGATAAATAGGTGAACTCAGTATCAAACCAAAATCCCAAGAACGCCGATCAGGCAAACCTAGGATGAAGTGCCCCAGTCGGTGGCAACATATGTATAGATTGCATATATGATCATATTAATAAAGAACATTTCTCTGATGAAGGTACCGGAACTTGAGATTAACGTAACCATTTCAGGAAGGAAATTCTAGAATCGCATATTGATAACATGCACCCCGGTTAACATGTAGCTATTTCGAAAGTAAATTGGTAGGCGTCTGTTGAAACCATATATGTCGAGAAATCTAAGGGAATAGTAATAGCAAAATAGTCCCATGAATATGCAAAACATGTAACGGTTAGTTCATATATGATCAGTTGCGTTAATCGTGCACATGACGGCAACCACGGTAATGCCAATGCGGTGAACGTGAACGCCACCTGCGGCTAAGCCGTTATTAGTTTCATAGTTTGAAAAAGATGTACATTAACGTTTATGAGAGAATGTGAGTGATATGTACAGCAAACATCAAATAAGAGTTTAAAACAGTTAACGATGGCAATGGTATCTAAAGAGTTGAGGTTTAATTGGAAATCATAGTTGTAGTCAGATTTACTAAGCGACCTTGTAATAGCAAATGGATCATAGTTTTATATCGCGACATCTCTAGATAGATCAATGGAGGATTTCTCGTTTCCAAGTCAATCAAATGACGTACTAATCTACTGCGTGGCGTATAGAATGGCATCACAAGCAATTATCTTATGAATGGCATATATAAGTTCGTCACGAACGCTTAATTAATGACGTATTAATCACCGTTGCTTGACTTGTATGCATTTACTATTCAATAAACATGTCGTTGAATATTGTGTAACTAATTTGATTGGACGCAGGGACATCATCCGGTCAAGTTAGTTTCAACATATTCAATGGCTCACTGGTTTTCTGGACATTGATGGTCAGCGTGTCCAAGGATTGGTTGCTCCCGACACGGGCGAAGTGTTGGTGGAGCTTAGCTAAAGATGGGCGGGGCATAGTTAAAACTGGATTCCTCCATTCGTGTTTCCCTTTCTAGCTATGTCGCACCCATGTCTAGATAATATCCCTCAACTTTCTACGTATACTTGCATCGAATTTACCACGTCGAACCTTGCATTTCCAGACTCTCAATTTCTATGTACATATACAGGTAAGCTGGTGAATATTTTTACATTGATTGTATTGAAGGCCTGTACTGTCTCTGCTTGTCATATAACCATAGCCTGGTATAAGATCGTGCTATGGCCTTGTATTATAGCTATCATTACTTGATATATACAATACGGTGCAAGAGCCGTATTCACCCTATCCAGCTAATCCGAAGTAAGTCCAAACGATCAGAACATTTAGTTTTACTTATGTAAGCGTTCAGACGTACATAAGTTAGGCCAGATGGACGAATCCCTGTGACACATCGGACATACTTCGGGCTTATTTCGGGCTTACTTCGGGCTTACTTCAGATTAACACTCTAGTCCGAACAAGACCTAAGAAGCCATCCCCTCTGGACATCGCATAGCTGTCCCGATAGGTTCACAAGGAAAGGTATGAGGCGTATAATGCGCTAAGTAAATACATGAGAGAGCAGCTCATCATTATGTCAATGTCGCAGCACATAATTCGAATTAAGAAAATATTGACAAAACATAGCAACTTCCAGCACACATGTACTATCCAACCAAACTGGTATATATTCCTGACGTGAAATATCCATCACGCCAGCTCCAACAGTTGCAATGCGATGGCAAATTGTGTAATGCAATGCCCCTCAAAATATTAATGAGCTAAACCATACAATCTATATTATATTCGTATTTTTATGTTCGATTTATTCATGTGAACAGGTAAATTGCTTAGGAACAGTATATAGCATAGCATAACATCTATGCCCAAGGCAGTGTTCATACTAGGGACGTAATCATGAATAACACCATACTGAAGTGTGGCGTTATTCCTGATTAACTCTCTAGTGAGATCACGGCCTAAGTTAACTTTCTCTCTGCTGGGCCAACTTTGTAGCTAGAAAAAGAGCTCTCGAAATTCTCCATTGATACCATACTCTAAAGTCACAACAGTTGCATCATAAATTGGTCCCGTAACCTGGTGGTATGCCATGTCAAAGGGGTTGTAAGATAAATATGAATAGTATGGCTGGAATTTCCTGCTGCCGTAACCATGCGCTAAGATGGCATGCTCTATAGGAAGATATAAATTAATTTCTCGTGAATAAATTGCAGTGTTAGAAAATACCTTGCCATCGGACAGTCATTACTCCTTTGGTTATTGACAATGAACGAATGCCCTACCGCATTATTGGCGATGGTTAGGGAAAAGTTGTCCAGACAATGTCAGGATTAAGTAAATTAGTCAGGTAATCACACGCCTCCACCAGTCTATGGCTATTCAGGGCATTGAAATAACTGTCACTTGTAGATTATTGTCACGTCGTAGCCTTTGTCACGCCTTCTCGGCGGGCCATTAAGTGTAACAATTACTACCAACTGGCTAGATTCGTGGCAGGCAAAGCACTCCTTATAAAGTGTCACGGTGTTTACTGCTTTGATTTTTCGGACGTCGTTGAAATAAATGGCACGGACACGTGACCAACGGAGAGCAAATTAATAGACAGTTGTGTACAGATTTTCTAATATTGAATTCAGTGCAATGTGTACTAGTATGCATCAATCAGGCGGGCCACATTTGTTGTTTGCGACTTGCTTCTGATTATCGAGTGCTGCCTCAGAACCAATACTAAATAGAGGGATTCATCTACTTGCCGAATCTCTTGTTAGAAGCACGCATTGCATGTAGATAGTATTCATACATAGGAGAAGCGGGATACGTGTGTTGCTATTCGAGACACCGTTACTCAATTCGTATCTAGAGAGATTTCCTTCGTCACCAGATAGAATATAATATGTTCTGCGTAATGACTTGTCATTGATGTAATCCGAATTCATCTTAACTGGCTGCCTGCAAAAGTTTTGCAGACTGCATTTCCTATGGGGGTTGTGTCTAGCCACCAACAGCTTTCAGTCAATTGTTTTCAAAATAGTCATCAGGTCCAGAGTTATGGATCATTGGTATTTCTTTACTCGTGGCTTGCAGAAGCCTGCCAGTTAAAATACAAACAGACGCATCCGGAAAGGGTACTGGCTATGCGCAATGTGTGCAACCCAAGCTGCAGTCGTACCTCAGATAACATCATTGGCATGATGCATACACAGATTTAACCACATCTACACATTTTATGAAAACGTAGATCCATGACGTAAGCAGATGGCGTGTCATTACATTAGGGGCCTATTCGCCGCACAACGCCACACCTCAAGTGTTTAGGTTTGAAATTTATATATAAATTGGGCTTCTGGGAAATCAGGGTTCAAAGAGTTCAATTTCCAACATTACACCACGTTTCCGCGTTTATCCACCATCAGATGACGTCAAAATCAACTGAGTGTCGTGCAGGATGACGTAGAAATCATGACGTCATGAATGATTCTAAATAGTCAGGTGTTTAGCGCTTAAAAGACCGACACGGTGTACGAATTGCATGGCTTTACCATTTAAAAACATTATGTTATTGGTAGCACCAGCGCCCAGTCAACTTACTTTCAAAATATTTAACAGCTTACCTGTATAGATTTCTGGAAATTGATAGTCAGGGCGTTCAGGGATCGATCTATCCCAACATTAGCGAGGCGTGGGTGGAGCTTAGCTAGTGATTGGCAAGTCATAGCTAAAACTGGAAAGGTGAATTCAAGGCCTATTCCAGATATGCCCGGTTATTATTAGGATTTAGTATTAGTTAGAATTTGTATCACAAGCATATCCACATCACAGATAGACATTACCATATTCTATAGCCTAGGGTTAGACACTTTGTTTGCATTTTTCATCATATATGTCTGGCAGATTATAATAGAGTAATAAATAGGGATATAGTGTTTTATCCCCGCTTGTCATCATGGATGCATCTATTTAAATTTGAATATTGTGCTTTCACTGGATCGTGTCCGCCTGCATACCTACGCGGCAATTCCATACTTACATGTGCGTTATGCCTGGTTGCAAGGAGAATGTAAAATGGAGAATGACGACCATCCATCCTGGATGATATTTTGAATTCCCAGCTTAGAGAAGGGTTTTTTCTGACATTTACAATTTATTATAGATTACTTTTCCGGACCGTTTCCGAAATGTTCAATCTGTTGTCATGTTTTCCTGCTGTAACCTGCTGGCATAATTGTAAATTAAAATAAGATTTTAAAAATGTATTTATTTTTTAAGCACGCTGTTTGCATTGTATGCATTGACGCCGTCGGTCGTTGTCCAAATTGTCACAGGTTAACATGAATAACGTTTGTTCTGATCGCAAGATTGCATTGCCTACTGGTATGCCATATGCCCCCAAGACAAATTGGTTTTAACATTATTGACTGTCCTTTGTATACTCTGTCTATCTATAAACCTGTCAAATGTTAATAATCTCTCTCGCTCCCTCCCTCCCTCCCTTCCTCCCTTCCTGCCTCCCTCCCTCTCAACCCTCCTTCCATCCATCCCTCCCTACCCCCCCTCTCTCTCTCTCTCTCTCTCTATCTATCTATCTCTCTCTTTCTCTCTCTCTCTCTCTCTCTCGCTCGCATTTGGATCTATGTAAATTGTGTTTCCGTTTAACACTTCTGTAGGGAACGGGCAAGAATAAGTTGCAAGTTTAACAAACAAAACTTATTCTACATACATCGCGTTATGCACGCTATTAGCTAATCTTATTCCCATGTCAGATATAAGTGATATGTGCCTACATAACTCACAGACAACCCATTGTGTAATCTACACTCGGGATTTCTCATCGATTCAGACGGCAAGCGAGTCATAAACATCTAGGCAATTGCATTTATTTCCCTCCATATTGCAATTCCAAGACATGCTATAAACATAGTCGGTTGAGAGATTCCGATAAATACATATAAACATAGCCATTAATGTGCCGCTGTCACAGCAAAGTACACTGCTCCATTGTGATTCAGTATTTAATGGATTGGTTGCTGTGATTGCAGTGATAGGTTCTTTAATACTTTCTATATGACCGCATCGTCACGCGAGGTGGTAGATAATTCACACCGTGGTGAACAGCCTAGTGTGCAGGAAGAAAGGTGGGACTCTCAATTGTTATGTGTCATGAAATATCTCTTCCCGTATTGCAACAATTATTTTGACAGCTATGCGGTTATCGCGAACGCATTTCTTCTACTTCTTAGAAAGATAATATTTAAACTTGAATTAATGAAATCATATACAACCCAGATTGTCATTTAGCAATGGCTTTATCAGAATTCGTTTGTTACATGGATCTATCATGTTGACATAAGTGTCCATAGGGTCAACATAACTTGATGGCATTGCTTTGTCATGACTAGTCTGAAATACAACTAAGTGAATCAAATACGAAGACAACAACATGCGTCAATTTGCCATATAAACAGGGCTTCCATCCCGGTTCATATTTCTCGATACGTAACACACGCATAATATGCCAAGGAGGATTTCCATTGCTTAGACACATTTTCCTTAATTAGATACCGTGTAATGGACCTTTCCGGTTTTAGCTATGCCCCGCCCATCTCTAGCTAAGATCCACCCACACCTGGCTCGTGTTGGAATCGATCGATCTCTGAAAACCCAGCCTATCAATTTCCAAAAAACTACACAGGTAAGCTGTTGAATATTTTGAAACTAATTTGACTGGGTGCTGTTGCTGCCTAAGGCAACACCAGCTTCAAGTCAAACCAATTTGGCTGAGTGATGTTGCTGCCTAAGGCAGAAACAGCGCCCAGTCAAATTCGTTTCAAAATATTCAACAGAATGTTCATTAAATAGCAACGAGTTACAAAGACATACAATTCAAACAATGTGTCAGACATGTTTTAGATCTGATGACGGTCTATATGGAACCCTTTGTGGCGTAATGATTGTGGCGTCATCATACACGCGCAGAGGTGAGTATGACGTCATACGCGGCCATCTGGTGGATGGATACTCTGGAAAGGTGAATTATCGCACATTCCCAGAGGCACCACACCTGCTTCCTAGCGACGAGATATGTTATCTTGCTGATTTAAATTGTGTAAGATATGTATGCTACCTAGTTCTGCATACGAAGTTTGTAAATGTGAATGATAGACGCAGAAGCTGTACAAGTTGTGTTAAACGTAATTTCAAGTCCGAAATAGCGATGTATACTTTGTCATTATCTTGTGTGACGCATTCGCCTGAACCCTTAGCCAAAGATGCGTCATAGCACCGAACAGTAACAATGTAAACTCGTGCATTTAAACTCGTTTCAGGTATCTACTTTTCGAAAATTGGTCAACATATCAGATTATGTGACACATACACCCTCGAACTTGCTCCCATTTCACACCACTATTATCAAGCTCGTCGACAATTTGCACTTTCCACTCGCTAAATCTCGCGCAATATGCTATTTTTCGACTCGGTTGATAATAGTGATATTAAGCCTGAACTCGTTCCAGATCCTCCATATACAGATCAGATCATAAACCGCAAGAGAATGGCGATCCCCCGCATACTAATGCCATATCAAACGTATTATATTAAGCTACCACCTGCCTTTAGTGGCCACTTCCATGGCCCGTACAGTGTTCGTTATGACTTTTCTATGTAATAAACAGTATGACTTAGGCAACAACAGCAGTCAATTAAATTAGTCTCAACATAGTCAACAGCTTACCTGTATAGTTTTCTGGACTCTGAGATTCTGGGAGTTCCGGGTTCGATAGATGCCAACAAGCGTGGGCGGAGCTTAGCTAGAGAGGTGGTGGGTGGGGATGGGCGGGGTGTGGGTGTAGGAGGGGACATAGTTAATAATGTCCGACAATAATCAGCGTGGGCCAGTTTGCCTTCCGTTTGCCTTAGGGAATTACCAATGTTTGCACTATCTGGAGATTATTAATGACTACAATGCGATATTAGTAATATTTCATTCGAAAACGCCATAGACATGCTACAAGATATTCGTTTATTACCGGAAATCATGATGCCGCGAGATAGGCCTATGCAGACCAAATTCGCAATTATTTCTGGAAAATGCTCAAGATAACGAACCGTGTTTAACCCTTTCACGACGAAGCTGGCCCAAACCGGCTTCTGTAGTCGTCTTGAGATTACGTACATGCATGTCTGAGAGCGCGCTGGTATGGATTTGGGCGGGATGCATGAGTGCATTTCTATGTTAACCTTTTAATGACTAAATGTGTTCAATAAACCACACTATATACTTATTGAATGCCCATTTGCTGGCCAAGAGAAGAATATTTTTGAAAATTGACCACCGAAATGACTGACTCGGTAACCGAGCCAGCCAATCCAGAGGTCAATTTTCAAAAATATTCTTCTCTTGGCCAGCAAATGGGCATTCAATAAGTATATAGTGTGGTTTATTGAACACATTTAGTCATTAAAAGGTTAACATAGAAATGCACTCATGCATCCCGCCCAAATCCATACCAGCGCGCTCTCAGACATGCATGTACGTAAGGAGGCACGCGCATAATTAGGCGCACACACGCGCATACTCAATCAGGCATGCGCGCACGCAATCACCCACCCACCAACGCACGCACAGTTGTATGAATATTATGAATAGTGCTCTCTTTCCCTTAATGGCCCGCGTACCCACGCATCACGATCACATGCACGTACGCCTGCGGGCGCACGCCCGGATACACTCACGCACGCATATACAATAGCTTGCACGCACTCACGCACGTGCACACACGCGCGCGCACACTGACACACACGCACGCACGCGCGCGCACGTGTAGATGTAGGCAAGTACGAATGTGCTCATACCAATAGTCCGACACATGGCGCCTTTGTAGCCGATGGCAATAAAGAACACGAAAATTATTATTGTGTTGCTTTTTCACATAGTTATTAGAGTCGAACGTAAAATATGTATGCTAATGTTTGTCTGCGGTCAGTTAAATTGAATACCATTTGGCAAGGCGTACCGTTGGACATCCATGCCCATGATGCAACAGAGGACTTTGGCCAGTGTTGAGAATGGACCGTTCTAGTTTTAGCTATGCCCTGCCCATCTCTATCTAAGCTCCACCCACACCACGCCCGTGTTCAGATATATGGATTTCTGATCTCCCTGACTATCAATTTCCAGAAAACTATGGAGGTAAGCCGTATACTATTTTAAAAATAGGTGAACTGCGTGCTGTTGCTGCCTATGGCACCAATAGCGTTCAGGCAAATTAGTTCCAAAATATTCAACAGCATGTTTTTTAAATAGCAAAGACAATTCGTACAACGTAACAGGCAAAGTGTAGCACAATGTGTCATCCATACGAGTTACATTATATAGGTCATTGTGAACATCGCTAAACCGGATGCCATCTTTTCTTTTGGCCTTGTGTCAGTTGGGGTCAAATGTAGGTCACGAGCTGAACAATTTAAAAAAAAAAGTATTTTAGGTTTTATTAGTGTCCCATTCCGAAAAAGATATGTTCAAATAGTTTAAACAATAATGAAAAATATTACTGATAATTATTGCCTATTAATCTAGTTCAAATATGACTAAATCAATCATGTAACTGTGTTTTCGTTGCAAATACATGTATGTCAGTACAAGGAATTTCTTCGACAAGAAATATATATTATATTATAAAATTGCCTAAAATTAATATATATTAACATGGCCATGTCTGCACCCAACCGCTTCACAGTTACAAGTTCTAGCACATCTCGATTTCTGTTTGTATCATTTTGCAGTTGCACACTTTGTTTTGCATCCACATGAAACAATTTCCAAGCGTGTTTGGGGGATAGGATCTATGCTCTTTAAAACAGGTGTATAATGCTTAGTTAACGGTAATGGCAGTGTGAGTATGTTTCAAAAACTTTGAAATAGGAATCCATCGGATCAGAACACTATGAAGTGTATACTATTCCCGTGCTGGCTTGTTAATCATAGGCAACTCCGAGCGCCAGTCTCTTGTGGTTCACTGGGCGATATCACAGAATTAAATTCAGTCCAACCTGGGACCTTTTCCACGTTGGAATCTTTCCATCTGTACAAAAGGCACGCATCATCTTTCCCGTTTGATATGCATACATCATTATTAACATGGTTTGTAAATAGATCGTCATGTTTGATATCACCACCTTGAAATGTTGGTGCTGGCGTGGCTGTCGGCATATTAATATTAAAAACTGTGTTCATATCCTCCAATGAGTCTATGTCAATTGTTTTCTCCTTGTTGGTCTTTACATATTTAGTTGTCATGTCTGGAGGTGGTCCACGTTGCCACACATCCATATGCATTGCATGGAATGTGTTGTTCCTATATATAGTCTCCTTCGAAATATCGATATTGTCAGCAGAGAAGTGTACACATTTGTCTTGTACGATATTTGGCGGTATAAAAACATTTCCGGTTCTTTTTGCAAATTCATTAACAATACTCGACGCAATAGATGTGTCTATTCTGCGAACAATATTATAACGTATACAATGGCCAGCTCCACGCAAAATGTCAACCAGTTGCTTTGAACGTGCTACATTGTGGACAGTAACCTAACGGTGTATACCTTGGGGGCAGCTTGTTACCACTAGATATGGCGTATACAATATCTTGGGCAATTAAATACACACTATGTGATGCTTCTATAGGATAACAACACTCGTCTATCTAATCAAGTACAGAATCACCTTTGCACAGCAATATGAGCATAATGAGCAGGTAGGTTATCAGGTATAAGTTGTTGTACATGCTCACAGTCAATGATTGAGACAGATTTTACATCACTTCGGATCCTAAGCATACAATGAGTCAGCGACCGACGGAACTCACGATCCGAGTTAACAGACATGGAACAAGATTCGACATTGCCTTCCTCAAGATATAAATTGGATACTGCTGGATTTGCATATTCTGTGGAAAAAAACATGATTTCTGGCAATCGTGAGGCAACACCAATGAGGCCGAATTTCCGAGACTCACCCCTACATCTTCTTTCAAGGATGATTTTCTAGATATGTATCGCTGTTTGAGACTTTCACCAATACGTTATGTAAGTTATATATATATATATATATATTTATATATATATATATATATATATATATATATATATATATATATATATATATATATATATATATATATATATATATATATATATATATATATATATATATATATATATATATATATATATATACGCCGAACCTCATCAAGTTCAAGAACATCTTCACGGATTAAGGGTGACGTTAGTTTTTGTACAACTGGTTTCATAGAAAGACAGTCGCCACCAGAGTGAGCTGTACTCCCTCTGTTTAAGTCTCTGAGGAAGGAGGACTAGCATTGCAGGTGTCATTTACTATCAGAGGCGACGAGCCTCGGTGTTACACGCACATTGCTGTAAAAGTTCAGGATTGGTATTTACGCCAGCCAAAATCTTGCTTGATATTTCAGTTGTTTGAACCTGAAACATGCTCCTTTTTCTGACATAATATGCAGAGGAATCAATCGATTTTACTGATAGAACCTCTAGACGGATATCTCGATCGTTGTTCTTCCGATGTTGACGAGGATGCTTCTTCAGATACGGTGGCCTTTCGCAGTCGTGATATCTTTTCCTCACTTCTAAAAGCCGAATAGCCATCTTTATGTCAAAGCATATTTGCTGTCCATTCAGAAAAATGTCATAGTCTCTCGAGTGTGTCCACATTTTTTAAATCACACAGTTTCCGTCTCTGTGTCACAACAGCTTGTACACGTTGCTTACCACTTTGTGTTCCATCTCGTAAAACACAGTCCGTAAGGCATTGAGAGAAAATGCATTTTGCAAAATCGGTTTCATTATTTGGAGGTGTTCTTTTAAGATTAACTATTGCTTCCAACGTGTCTTTTTAAAATACGTAGTGCATGATAGCTAAAGCCTATTGACTACTTAATTGGCTGACGTTCTGCAGAAGTGTACGTTAGTGCACACTTTCTAAATCTACCCCGGTCCATCTATTTTTTTTTACCAGAAAACTGATTTTGAGGATTTAAGATCATTCATATTTGAATTAGAATATTAGGCAACAATTACCATTATCAATGTCATGTATTGTTTAGAAGATTTGACGCTAATAAAAAACCTATAAAATGATTTTCAACCAATTTTGGAGTCCGGACATATTTTGGGCCCCCAAATGATCCCAGGGCAAAAAAAAGACGGCATCCGGCCTCGCGATGTTCCCAATGACCTATATAATGCAAATAGCAGGGATGGCACGTTGTACTTAATTTTGCCTGGCATGGTATTTTAATGCGTCTTTTTTTTATTCTGCCACCCCACTAGGACTATTAAGCGTTAAAGACGGACTATTTGGAATCATGCATGCCGTACCATGATGGATGGATACACTGGAAAGGTGAATGTGTGTAGCTTGACGAGCTGGTGATACCTCGTCGTAATAGTCATATAGTTCATAGCAATATTGTGATCAAATGTCTGATAATATTACAACACATTACATTTTTGTACTCCTTTTATCGACTACATGGAGGATGTATCCATTTTTACCTATGAGTAAGTTCATGTTCATCTGTTTGCTCAAATACGTTGATTTTAGCAATGTGTAGAGCGTGAAACAATGAAAATTAAAAACGCACACTAACTTATACAACCTCTCATATTAACTTGTGTTTGAGAATCCTAGCAAAAATGTGAAGTGTTTGACATAACAAAGGCTTGGTAAAAATATGTTTTATCCGCTCTGCCAGCCCGCTCCACCCCACCCCCACCCATTCACTAAAGCCTCATCCTAAGATGGCAGACTAACAGTATACACTTTGCAAGTTTATACATCCAGCATATGAGGGCATAATTAACTACGTGACGTGTAGGCTGGCGTCATAATCATGACGTCATGATTGACTCGATATAGTCCGTCGTTAAAGCTTACTAGTCCGACACGTGGTATGAATTGTATTTCTTTACCATGTACTACAAATGTTGTTTACTAGTTTGAAACTAATTTGAATGGGTGCTGGTGCTGCCTTACTCAGCTAAAGCACCCAATCAAATTACTTTCAAAATATTCAACAGATTACCCGCATACCTTTAAGCATATTGGCCGTCAGTGATGGGTGGGGCATAGCTAAATCTGGCAAAGTCCATTCGCTAGCTATTCTTAATTACATTAATTCTCATTAATTTAGTCAACATCCAATTAGAAGTGTGCTCCTAAATATAACCCACAATCTGGCTTTCACATCTCCCAACTAATAATCCCGTAATCATATCTGTCACTATGCCATCCAAACTGGCATTAACAATTGCCATTGTGCGTTCTTAGTCCAGCAGATACGTCCTGTCATACATGCTAGAATTGTAAAATCAAAGCCCTATTTTTGGCCTGTGTTTCTATGAATTTGACCTTTTCCCCTGTTACTTCCCGTGGCATTAGCCCTGTCATGTTAGCTCAAAATAGTTATATGGTATCTGGATAAATATTATCAATTTACGATTCAGGAATTTCCTTCCTGAACTCGTTAGCTTAGTCGCAATTTCCGGTGATTTCGTCCAGAGGAAACGCTATTGATTAAATGTATCGCTTTAAGCTATCTATCTATAAATAACCTTCAACCGACTGTAGCTTTCTGTTCAACTACTGTGGGGTGGGGGGTTGGGAGGCTGCGCAGTAATGGGCCTTTCCACGTTTAGCTGCGCACCGCCCATCATAATCTAAGTCCCACCCACACCACGCCCGTGTTGGGGTCGATCGATATCTGAACTCCCTGAATATCAAACTATACATGTAAGCTGTTGAATATTTTAAAATTAATTTGGTTGGGCGCTGTTGCTGGCTATCAACAGCGCTCAGCCAAATTAGTTTCAAAATGTTCAACAGCATGTCTATAAAATAGCAAACACATACCATTCGTACAACGTGTCAGCCTATTAAGCGGTAAAGACGGGCGATATCGAATCATTCACGACGTTGTGATTATGATATCAGCATTCACGTCACGTAGTTGATTATGGCGTCATATTATGAATGGATGAGGTGCACCGTTCCATTGGGGCAGGATTTGGAGAGGGTGTCCCCTCCCATATATCGGAGTGAGTATTCGGGGCCTCACCACCAAACCACCCTCCCCACCCCACCGCCGTCACCCCACCCCACCCCCACCCCCGCAAATAAAATAGGTGATGCTCTGAGAAGCAAATTTAAAGGCTTCTTAGTTCATCTAATTTCCTTTTTCTCCGGGGCTGTGATGGGTGCGGGGAGGATTCCGTATGCCTCCCCACCCGAGGTGCATTGGCAATGGCCATGCTGCTATTTAAATACTAGAAAGATTCAGTTCTAGCCACGGCAGGTGCATCTCTTGTTAACCCCTCCTGTGCTAACTTTACGCGATAGTGGTCAAGCTGGTAAAAAACGGACTCTGTATAGGTCTTGGGGAATGCGTATTTTCAGGCAAGAGAATGGGAATTTTGAAAATTTCAAAATTTCAAAAAGAGTTTTCTCATCCGATAACTAGACACTGGCTAAGAAAAAACCCATGAATTTCAATGGCCGTTTTCATGGTCCAGTCAGCCAAAACACAGCACATATTAGTGCATTTGCAGGACACCAGAAAGGTATATTTGTAATTTTATTTTTAAAAGAGTGTATTTTCTTGTGAAATCGTGACCATTATAGGGTTACTATTATTGATATGAGTAGCTTGTTGACACTCTGAGGCGTTGTTGACACATGACGGGTTGACATCCCTCAACTGTGTATGCTTGCTTGGATCGTTTATAACAAATTGAACCATGATTTATTTATTACCTAATTGCGTCATTATAAATTCACCAAAGACTTACAATTCGCAGACAATTCAGCTGGTTAATTCCGGACCGCTGTCCGTTTCGTGACTGACCTGCGACCTTTGATTGGGAGGTTAACTACCAATTGCCGCATTTTGATTATGACGGTAAACACCTGACGGACCGATTTGACTCATTCATTCAGGTACGAGCTTCAGCTAATATAGAAATGCTATCGCTCTGCGAGGTCGATCACGTCCCCCCCCCCCCCCCCCCCCCCGCGGACGTTTCTATGTCATTAGACCACTGGACCGACCCTGATGAATGAATGCAGAAAGAGGCTAATCGTCGCGCGTGGTTGACCGGACATCAGGCAATTATTTATCCTTGACTAAACAATGGCTGCATCTCTCCTCATCAAGTTCCATACGATTGATGTGTGTGTGCATGTACGTGTGTGGATGCGTGCGTGTGTATGTGCGTGTGTGCGTGGGCACGTGCGCGCGTGCGTGGAGGCGTGCGTATGTGTGCGGGTGCTTGCGTGCGTGATTACATTGTCATTTACTTTTTGACATCTGTTCAAGATCGTCTCAATGTCTTGGCGCTGATGGACATACATCGAACCATTCAGGTCAATGCTGAAGACGTCTTGTCTCACCTCGCAAGACAACCACGGCGCCTTCACTCTCTCCTGTCATAAAGATTACCGAACTATGAATAGCAGAATAGAAGATCATACACGCGCCGATTATTAAACTATATACAGTTTTGCTTGAATAAATCACTTTTCGCCCGAGTCAAGTGGCGCAACGCTCAACTTTCCTTTATGCGTACTATGTACGCTGACGTTTCAACACCTTTAAGTATTTGGCTTTTGGATTGGAGACCAGCATTGCAGTTTAGTTATGCCTGCATAGCATTGGCAAGCATTATTTTGCCGATGGCACCTTACATATACACTTTAACAATTACCAAATACAAAATGACACGTTTAGAGTGTTGAGAGAACGGATTGAGTAAATGCTGATTTACACATCTTTTCAGTGTATGATGTATCGCAGTGGTGCAGTGTATTTTGGTGCCATTTTCGGTGTCTATGTATCTTCAAGGAGCCCAAGACGCATACTGCAATATGCAAACGTGCTGCAATTACACAGTTAGACTCATTATATAAGTGATGTAGCTATTAGATGTAGCGGGGTATGGTGGCAACGGGGAAGACTGTCACACCAGGAAATGTTTTGTGGAAAGATGTATTTGCCCAGATTGATAATCCAAGCTTCTATCAACCTGAATGTAAGAAATTACTCCCCATACATCAGAGTTAAGGAAAACATTCTGGAGATACTGATTTCAGTAAACTGGTATCCCAAATTATCAAAGCTGGGGTACATTTTCTCCAAAAATTATATAATATCTCGGTAGAATCCAAGGTCTTTGTATCATTACAATTGCTGGAAATGACTTCTCAGAGCATTTCATTTTCAAAGTTTTCTGGAGGAGGACCCCGAGACCCCCGCTTTAGGGGTCATAACACCCTCCATGTACAGCCTGTATCTACGCGCCTGGTTATGCTCAAGACGTCCAATACATCAGAGAGATATACTCATTAGAACTCCCGTTAGCAAATTGGGAGGCATACGCCACTTGGGGAGGAATGCACTCAGGAAATCAAACACGTGAATGGCTCCGTGAAAAGGAATTGACGATGGAGGCATGCATCAAATATGACAGAACGATGATTCTCATTGCGCCAATAATTACGCATGGGAAATAGATATTAATATCATCTAATCTCCCCTGTCTCCTCGCTATTAGCCGTTTAACACAGCCGAG
This sequence comes from Chaetoderma sp. LZ-2023a, assembly GCA_034401795.1. Classification (NCBI taxonomy): domain Eukaryota; kingdom Metazoa; phylum Mollusca; class Caudofoveata; order Chaetodermatida; family Chaetodermatidae; genus Chaetoderma; species Chaetoderma sp. LZ-2023a. The sequence continues at coordinate 13,235,107 of CM067364.1, forward strand.
ACACGACGTGAATAATGTTTTTATAATGTACGGACTATCATGGGCAGTGTCGACTATCCTGTCGAGTATTGTGTAGCTAATTTATTTTTGGAATTGTTGCTGGCTATGACAGCATCAAGCTGTATACTCTGTTTATTTTGAAAATAGTTAGCATATATTCTTTGGAGCCGGCTTGCCATTTAGAAACTGCAATTTAAGAGAGCTATATAGTTAAATCCTAGCCCTATGGAGTTGCACTTTCAAAAATGCTCATTCTATTTCCTATGGGAACATGCTACTTGGATCCACCATATGACGTCATAATAATCGTAATACGTGAAGCATACGATGACGTCATAATCAATGATGTCTTGACGTCGATAACTTCGTCACGCGTGCATAATGTTTGAAGGACTAAGCGTTGTTGTGCGAATTGTATGGCTTTACTATTTACTAAACATACTATACACTGTCAACGTAGTTTCAAAATAGTCAACAGCTTACCTGTATAATCTTCTGGAGAATGATAGTCAGGGAGGTCAGGAATCGATCGAACCCAGCACGAGCAACGCGTGGTTGCAGCTTAGCTAGAGATGGGCGGGGCATTGATAAAACTGGATTCCTCAATTTCGAATCACTGTTGCTGCAAGCTGCTGCTGCGTATAATACATACACGTCCATTTCTTGTTATTAGGATAAGCAATTACTTCGATCGTTCCTAGTTAATCTTTCATATGCCAATCTATCGGACTACACGTACGTACCCATGTTACTCTTAGATGAATCCAGTGTATGATCAATCAGATGGCGTCATAGTCAACAACGTCACGTACATGCTGACGTCATAATCAATTTCGTAATGAATAACGCGATTTAGTCTGTCATAAAAAGTGTAACAGTTGTACGAATTATATGTCTTTACTATTTAATACAAAAATGATGTTGAATATGTTGAAACTATAGGCCCATGGGCAGCAGCAGCACACGAGTAAATTAGTTTCAAAATGTTCACTATCTTACCTGTACAGTTTTCTGGAAATTGAGATTCAGAGTGTGCAGCGGTCGATCATAACACCAGCACAGCGTGGGCAGAGCTTACCTATAGATGGGCGGAGGCATGCCTAAAACCGCATTCATCCATTGCACATGATATGTAACGGCATACATGTTCTGCTTATTCTCAGGGAATGGCTAGAGGTTTAGTTTATGCGACAGTAACTTCCCTGAGGCTAGTTAGCATGTGCCATCGACACTAGTCCCCAGCGTACTTTGTTCAACATAATAGGATGCTGGTGAACGCCGGGTGCCATGCTCGCTCAGAATATCAAAATAATGTTGAACAGATTTTCCAATTTCTTGTACTGCCAGATACTGGACTGACATTTTGAGGCGCTTGATAAGATAATGACTATATATACAAACGCGAAAAAAGAAATGAAATACATTGGACGCTGACAGGCATTATTTTTCACCCACACACCCTAAATAACGTTAACATGACTGCTCGACACAGATACCCAATCAACAAATCACTGTCAGTATTCTACACGCAATGGTTCTTTCCAGTTTTAGCTATGTGCCGCCCATCTCCAGCTTCAACCCACACTTCGCACGTGTGAGGGATCAATCGACCACTTACCCCCTGACTACCAATTTCCAGAAAACTATACATATAAGCTGTTGAATAATTTGAAACTAAATTGACTGAGTGCTGTTGCTGCTATAGCTGCTATAGCAGCAACTACGCGCGGGCAAGGTAGTTTCAAAATAGTCAACAGCATGTTTATTACCTAGTAAAGGCATACAATTTCTACACAACGCTTAGTCAGTCACCAAGTACGCGTTCGTGATGAACGTATCTATGCCATTCATAACATCATTGATTATGACGTCATCATACATGTCACGTAGTTGATTATGACGTCACATCATGGATGGATTAACTGAAAAGGCCAAGTATACCTGCCGGCTGAAGGTATCTAGACATCAACGACATCGCGAAACGGAATTCATTGGATAATCACATGCAGCTATATAATACTAATGAGTTATTTTGATAACTGAATAACACCGCCCACGACGAAATAAGTATCCATTCTATATTAGACATTTACATTTGCAATGTACACTGTGCTATTCGCGCGCATTTATGTTTCGTGTTAACTGTTTCGATGCGTGTTATATATAAGCTTGCCCAATGGAGAATTTCAGTTTATCGATCAATACTATGACGTCATAATCAACTATGTAATATGTAGGCTGGCGGCATAATCAAGTACGTCATGAGTGCCGTAGATAAGTTCGTGCCGAACGCACAAATGATGACGGATTGGGCGCTGCTGTAAGAAGTGTATGTCTTTAATATTTGATAGGCAGCACGCGGTCAACCAAGTTTCAAAATATTCAACAGCTTACCATTACAGGTTTCTGAAAATTGATATTCAGGGATTGCATGGAGAGATTGATCCCAGCAGGGCCGAAGCGTGGGTGGAGCTTATCTAGGGATGGGCGGGGCATAGCTTACACTGGATTCCTTAATGCATGGCGTGATTATCGGGGTGGGGTTGAGGGGTACGGTGTGTGTGTGGGGTGGGGAGGGGGGTGGTGGGGGCGAGATTAGATGAGAACACTGCCTTGGAAAAAACCGGGTATTCAATATTTACATTCTGAAAATGTTGTAATTGTATATTAAATAGGCTTAGTCTTTAAGAGGTGCACAACAAATACTATCTATGATATCAAGACACTTTCAAGGAAACAATCTGATAGCATCACACACTTCGTCATGCGAATCTATTGCAAAATGTGGTTGTACGATGGCTAAGTCAATCTGAGTAAAGTTCAAACAATGACCTCGGACATGGATCCTTTTTAACCACATGTTGATTGACTTAGGATCAGTTCCCTCCCTTGCTGTGACACACTCCGGATAGGTGAATTGCCATTTAGTTGAACAACGCGTTAAATCCCGACGTGATTATTTAACATTTTGTATTGATGCGCTGTTACCCGTGCATATCATCTATACACCATTAGGTAAATCAGATACACTCGGAATGGCATGTGAATAATGCGGTTTTCAAGGTGGTCATTCAAACGCCACTAAATCAAATGCCACGGTCAACACACTGGGCTACAGTTATTCACGGTTCAACGTATTATTCACCAATAAAATGTCATCCATTTGCATGCCATTCGTATCTGTCAAATAATATATACAATCGTTAACACGTTGGTCATGGTTCCAACGTCTCAATTTCAAAACAGTTTTCGAGGAAAGATGTTGACTATTTTGAAACTAAGTTGGCTGTACATGGATACCCGTATCTCAAATGCAGCATCAGCTCCCATCACAGTTAGTGTATTAATATAACACACACCATTTATTAAATTAAAATTTTAATTTTCGAAGTCATCATTTCGATTTCAGAGTTGGCAGTCACGTATGTGTACGAGTGGAAGCCAGCTGACTGCTACATATCGATAGAACAGAGCAAAACTTCATAATTTGAACACGAACGGCTAAACACAAAAAAGTATACACAATGCAAGAACTGTTATGTGGAACATTTTGAGGATACGCTTACTGAGAGACGTTGCTGCATCAATATATGCAACAACTTGCGTGCATAGTTACCATGAAATGAATTTTCAAAATATCAGTTCTCTTGGCCTTAAAATCGACATTCCCTAATATATTTATTTTAATATATCGATGTCCTCACAATGGCCAATATATCAACCTGACAGTCGACTCATACGTCTAAGGAAATGAAAGATGTTTCGAGAAAAGATATCACAGTTGAAATGTGGTCAAAATTAGACTGCTTCATCAAGAACAACCTTCTTACGGTATATGAATTGAAGCAAGTTGTCACTTGATTCCATATCAATGTAGTGCTGGTGCTTAACTTATTGAACGACAAATAGCCATCTATCGCCAGTAATCGGGATTTAAGCATCTGTGCAATAATTACTTAGCACAATATGCTATGTTCACAATTCCAATTGGTTATACGGATAAGGATATCCCCTGATCACGCTGCTACTGACGATGCCATAGTCCGTATTTTCCCAGCTGAAGGTCTCATTTCTGCTGTGTGTGTATGTATTTGATTGATGGCTGACTTTGCTAAGAGTCGGTACTTTATATGGAGGCCATTCTTGTCATGTACTCAATACTCGCATTCGTCACGATAATGTGTGTTAAGCCAGAATAGGGAAAGTGTATGTGAGGCTGTGTTACTTTCCATCCATTTCACATAAACCCTTCAGTGAATGAGAATACTGATTTAATGAAAAAAACGCAATTCACGTTTTCATTCTTAGCATATTTTAGCTAGATATTTTAAAAGACGTTTACAATTCCAATGCTACCGAGCATTCTAAATACTAGCCATGGGCGTTTAATAAACGTGCATATTCGGCAATCATTTAGACTATACCAGGACTCATTTCGTGACAGGGGTCAGGGTCGGTATTAACTGTGGAATATCTAAAATCTCACACGGTTTTATTATTTTCGCATTTTTGTATCAAGAGTGGCTGGGTTCATTAGTGAGCAATTGATGAATCTCGCCTCTCATTCACGTATATGACGTCATAATAAATTACGTCATTTGTAGGCTGGCGTCACAATCACGGCGAGGTATTCTCTACCAATTATGACTATGTCTGAGTATATGTGGCATAATTGATTATGACATCGTATACTTGAGTTAGAGTTCGAATGTATACATTATCACACATAAAAACATATTCAATAAAGTGGGCGAGTTATCTGCTTCAGCTTGTGTCACTTCTTAATACGCATGCCCTTGTCTCTCCTTCTCCTGAACTATGTAGCATGCTCGATGTCATAGGCAACAACAGTTTCCCGTCAAATTAGATTCAAAATATTCAACAACTTATTTCTTAAATCGTAAACGATGTGTCGTATTTGGTCATTCGGTGTCAAATGGGGTAAATGTCATTATCTTTGTTGAAACACAGTCGACTGGGTTACGATCAGTTGCATACCGGTAGTGACACAATGGCAATTTACTTGCTAATAGTGTTATATGCATGCACGATATGTACCCATTTCATGATGAAGACGGCCAAACCCGGCCTTGTTTGTGGTCTTGAGGAATGCGCATTTGCACGGAAAGAGAAGACTATTTTTACATTTTATCACCGGGTTGATAACCGAGCGAGTCATTCCAGTACTAAATTTTGAAAAAATCGTCTTCTCCTGGCCTGAAAATAGGCATTCAATTAGCGCATATTTTGATTTCTTTAACCAAATTTAGTCATTAAAGGGGATGAGCAGATAACGTGTGCGTAGTTGCGATGGTGTTTACGTAGCCATAGCTCATTCACACACCATTAGGCACACCAGATATACGATGTGGAAATAGGCTTGTAATGGAGTGCGAATAATGCGGCATTGAGCGTGGTTACTGGCAGACTGCCACCTTAATCGGTATCGACTGCGAGGACTGTTCACAGTGTAATACATTATTCTGCCATCACATGCCACGTAGCATTAGTATCAGATGTGCACGCGTATGCGTATAAAGGCCCGGGTGTAACACATCGGCATGCCATTGCAAGTGTTTAAGACGTGTGTGGGGAAATTGAGGAATCATATCTGTCACTCATGTGTTGGCGTTATAATCACTGACGTCACATGATTGACGGCACAGTTATAATTAACAAAGAATGCTCCCACATGGACCTGAAATTATCCATCAGTTGGACGAACTCTTTGTCTTTAGCATTTACTACATATTCTGGTGAATATTTTGAAACGAATTTGAAAGGGTGCCTTAGGCAGCAACATACTCCAGTCAAATTAGTTGCAAATTATTCAACATGTTAGCTGCATATTTAACATGGAATTGGGATTCTGGTAATTTCGGATTCGGGGTATATAAATTCATCCAAGTCAGGGGCGGAGCTTTGCTGGAGATGGGCGGCGCATAATCAACAGTGGATTCGTCCATATCCTATAGAACACGCCGCACTTGATCTGACAGCATACACGTATCACCAGATGCTTAACACAGTATTGCAAGTCAAGATTGATGTATGCGTGCATTTAAATGGAACTTCCCTTTTCTACGAATGACATTGTATATGAGAGTTGCATTAGAGGAATACACATCGTGTGTGGTCACATTAGCTTAGGTGCGCTAATGTGGTTTCTAAATAAAGATTATACCTTTCCACGACAAAGTACCTAACGTCGAATAACTATTTTGAAGAGAACTGCAGCGATATATATATATATATATATATATATATATATATATATATATATATATATATATATATATATATATATATATATATATATATATATATATATATATATATATTAAGGGTGTGCATTTGGAGCAATACCAGTACACGTGTACACGTATTTAGCATTCTTCTGCTAAAATGTAGTATTAATTTGATATCTATTTTTAAATATTACCTATTATTAAATGTAGATGGTGTATTATGGTGGGTTTGAAAATTAAAATACCAATATTTAACTCCCTTCCCCAACCTTGTAATGTTATCACTGGCGTGACTGGCTCGCTCGTTGAGTCAGTCAGTGCAGCGATACATTTACAAACAATAGTCTTCTCTCGACATGCAAATAGACCTTCAATAATGACATATTCCTCAAGACCATAATAGAGACCGTTTGGCCGGCTTGGCCACTAATGAGTTGACCAAACGCTGGCGGCGACCAGCCCACCGTGAGCTTAGATAAGTGCCACACGTCACGGCATTCATAGTGACAATCTGTGTTGATAAGTTCACGCTTGAACGCTCACCATTAATTCATACCTTTTTGATCTGATAACGAGTGCTGGTTATTCAAAGTAATACCTTTGTGGGGGGATGTCGCTGCTACGTGCCGGTAATTGGTTAACCCCGTTGACAGTCAAAGTTATTCAAAGGAAATTTGCATTTTCTCATACAAATCCTCACGAGCAGGTCAAGAGATGATTGTTGTTTGAACATTTACAGTAGCAATGACTGGCTCGGTTAGTTATTCCCATTGTACAATTTAAAAGATAAAACCGGTCTCCTCTTGGTCCGCAAATTGACCTTTCTCAGACCACTGCAGGGGCCGTGTTTGGAGAGGCTTAAGCGTTAAAGGGTTAAGTCGGAAATAATCGACAGATAGAGAGCGTGGTTGTCATAGATATCCATAAATTGGACACAACACATGTCAGCAGCTATCAGCAGCTGTTGGAAACGTGACAGTCGTGTGGGAATCCTCCTGTTGGATAGTTACGGTTTCGCTAGCATCCAACTGAGCGTATTCAAGACGTAATAATTCAAAATATACACATCCACACGTTAGCTGTTTGTTTAGCATAATAGAAGAGATGCGAATTAGTCGGGAAATAGTTAAAGTTAAGAAATCGCAGCTACATGAAAAGATCTACAGCGCCTAATAGAGACGCGTATGTGTGTCCGTGACTGACTGAAATGACACAAATTCCATCCAATGTAGCTTAAAGTATAAACCATCACCTACTTAATGTATCATCTGTAATGTTAGACTATGCCGATTTTCTCTGTAAAGGCCCATGCAAAGAAATGCAAATTTTCTTAAATTTATTGTCACATTAATCAAAATGTCCTATTTCTATATAGTAATATGTTATTCATGTGTTCAAAGTAATATGGTTACACAGGCCATTATCTTAAGAACAACATATGGGTATGCATAATACAAATAAAAGCTGCATATCCAGAAAAGACATTTATGCCACTGCACTAGGCTATTCCAAGCATATACTGAGAAGTCATTGCAGTCTTCTATACATGAAATGAATATAATGATATCTCGTTCTCAGTAGATGTTTGGACTAACTTGATAAAGATGCATGAATTATATGAAACCTGTAATGACCAAACTGCCATGTGCAGTGATCGTGAGAAATGGTATTTTGTGCGTCAAAATGTAAGTTTTTTAAACAGTGTATGCCTGGATTGACTGGTTCGATAAACGAAGCCGTCATTCCAGTGGTAAAATAAAAACAATGATTTCTTGGTCTGCAAATGGACATTTTCACAGGCAATTCTTAGCTTTTCTTGGAGATTATGGTGTTAATTATTCACGTTGCGTGGTTGGAATCATTCGTACACACCACCCAGCTGCCATGAAATGTACTGTCATTGCTGCATTGTGGGTTGAAAACTGGACTATTGAGTGGGCCAAGAAATATTCAAATTGTAGCAAAAAGCAATTATAGTTGCACAGGCAAGAGGGATTGATCAACTATTACCATATACAGTACATCACTATCATCATCACACTAGAATGTGCAGTCGATGGTACACCATCGCAATCCGACATGCCTTCGTCAAAGTTAACGACGTTCTATACCTCGACCTAATGCAGAACCTAATGCAAACATCTCCTCGCAATCTCCAATCATATTTATGGTAACCCACAAAGCAAATTTAGTTTCAAAATTCCACTAACTTTGCCATCCTGTCCCCACCGCCTCAACCTCAGCCCCCCCCCCCCTCTTCCTAAGTGTGAGTCTAATGTAAATATTATCTCATTGTCTACAATCATGATCCCTCACCCACCCACTGGAGCCTAATAAAAATGTTGGCTTGCGGTCCATGATAATTTTGCTCTCAACCACACTTTGGTGTAAATAGTTCATAACTAATATCTATCATACGTGTGTTTATATTTCAGAATCAGATATTCAGCTCACTCAAAGGACATGGATGATATTAGGTTGCATTTCGACTGGACATTTGTCCTGCTGCATCTCAATTACAAACTCACAAGCCAGGACTTTAGCAGATGATCGTTTTGTCATACTTAGCATGAGTGGGGTGCTTTAGATCTGTGTTAATGGACAGTTTACCTGATTACACCTACCGACATACTCGAAACATTCTCTATGCGTTTTTTAGTAATTGCTGTCTTGTACTAAGCAGATAAAATAGTTTTGAAACTAATAAGCGGCATTATATTTGATCATTTCGTGCATATGCTAAGTCGTGTAATGTAAAACCTGTGAATGCTGACATTGCAGTATATATATATATATATATACACCTGTGCAAAAGTTAAGCACCACCCTATTTTTACGCACATGCGAGGGTATATTCATGTGCTATGAAGAAAGCAATAGCATAAACGTTTATGTACCCATCCATCTTAGTGCAAGAGGTAATAATGCAACTAGAAGAATGCTGATTATGATGGTGGGGAAACACTGTATGTTTTTGTTTGAACTTGAAAACGAGGCCTGAATATGGTTACGTTGACACAACTGACAACTATTGCCCTACAGTTGACACACGTGGCTAGATTGTCATTAATGGTGTCTGAAAACGAAGTTTAACATCTGTGCACGAGTTTGAGACTGTCATTATTAATACCGGGTATATCCACCTTGTGCCTGGATGACGGCCTGGACACGACGTCTCATGCTGGTCACCAACCGACTGATACGCCATTGTGGTATTCGTTGCCATTCAAGATGGAGTGCGTCTGTTAATTCCTGTAGGTTCTGCACAGGAGGATCCCTCCTTCTCACCATGTTTCCCAGAATGTCCCAGATATGCTCAATAGGGTTCATGTCAGGGCTCCTTGCTGGCCATGGTAGGGTTTCGATGGCATTCTGGCGGAGGTATTCATGCACAGCTCTAGCACGATGTGGTCGGGCGTTGTCATCCATGAATATAGGGTGGGTTCCAGGTGCATGATTTACAAAATGAGGGACCACAACTCTATCCAGTATGGAATCTTGATATCTTTGTCCATTTAGTGTTCCAGGTACAGTCAACAGATCCAGCTTACAATCAAATGAGATGCACCCCCATATCATAACGGAACCTCCACCAAATGGAACTTCTTCCATGATGTTACGTTGGTCGTACGCCGTGCGTCTGGACCTCCATACACGAGTTCGACCATCTGTGGCATGAAGCAGGAACCGACTTTCATCGGACCAGTGTACCTGTCTCCAGGATCTCATGTTCCAGTGTCTTCTTTCGTTGCACCACCTCAGACGCTCCTCTTTGTGGTGTGCAGTGAGGAGAGGAGGTCTGACAGGTCTCCTAGCTTTCATGCCAGCATCATACAGTCTCCTTTTGACGGTAGACATTGACACTCTATTGCGCGTTTCCCATTGCTGGCTGAGCACTCTGCTGTTGGTGAATGGAGATCTCCTAACAAGGCGTACTAGGGCTCGATCATCACGGGCAGTAGTCTTTTTCGGTCTTCCAGATCTAGGCCTGTCCTTCACCTCGTTAGTTTGCCCATGTTTTGCAATCAAACGACTGATTACAGTATGGTTAATGTTCAGCTGTCTGCCAATCTCTCTGCATAACATACCAGTGGTATGCATGCCTATGATTTGCCATTTCACACGATCACTTAACCTTCGTCTTGCCATAGCGGTTCACAATCCAGAGCTAATTCTCTCTGTACAAATAAACCACGGTCATGAACACAAAATTCCTAATCTTGTCGCCTAAATCTGTATGTAATGTTCTACACCTCAAACTGGGCTTTTACATAACTGAACACGTGTGCTGTTTCCCGCCACGCACGGACATCAAGCGGCGTGAAGTCATGCATGCATGTGCATTTCGTACTTGGAATTATGTCAGCTAACGCGGTGACAAAAAGTATGGCAGCCTAGTTGTACCATCATGTTTCTACGTTCTATTGTTTTTGCTGGTGCTTAACTTTTGCACAGGTGTATATATTAAACAATTTAACTTCAACGCATTTTCTGTGTGATCTGATGCCCCAGATGTCTTTTCTATGTAAGACTTTCTTAGCTGAAAAACTGATTTGAAATTCGTCATTGGTGTCCGATTTTTGGCTCTGGATATGTTTAACAGCAATTATTTGACCATGGATCAAGTGTGTATGATCACAAGGCTATAGGTAGTCTTTGCCACGGTATAATGTAGTAATTTGTTACATGCCGTTTGAAACTCAGTTGGATACATCTTGTGACCACTGCAGATGCCGTCTTTATCTGACTTGACCATTAATCAAAGTGTTGCCAAATTAGTGTCCATGTGCAGTCTAATAGACGACTACTTATTGAAAATGTGCCACTGGAATGACTGGCTCTAGCCAGTTGTTCATGTGGTAAATCTACAAGAATGGCATCTTAGCCTGCAAATGGGCACTCCTCAAGATCACAGGAGAGATAAATTTTGCTTGGTAATTAAAGGGTTAAGATGTGCAAACCCATGCCCCAGAAACCTTAGTCCGAGTCTGCTCTGACTCAACCCGCCCCTGTGACAGACATTTGGACAGACTGATGGGCCGGCCCTCAGGCCCGTCAGACTGTCTACTATCTGCCACAGGGGCGGGTTGAGTCAGAGCAGACTCGGGCTACAAAAACCTATGAAGAAATATTAACCTTAGCTTATTTAGGCTATCTATCTGTATGCCAATGTTTTGTGAACGGGGGGGGGGGGGCAAATGATAGAGCATTGCATGCTTTGGCAATGTGTATGCTCAGACTGTTCACCGCCTCTTGCTCAAGATAGCTTTTCCCCGCTAATGGGAGTTAACTCTGGGTACCGTACCTCAAGGCAGACAGTCGGGAGCCTGTCGACGATTATCTCCATTGTGACAATGAACACAAAAGCTATCTTATTCCTTACGCCCATAGTACCACGCGATGCAGTTAATCAGCAGATATCTTCATCTACCTGAGTCATTAAAATCCCCAACCAGAATTACGGACACAACTCAAAAGCTTTTAGACCACGTAATAATCAATGACTTAGTGGAACTAATTGATTCTGGCATCATCCCAATATTAGCATCCGTCTCAGACCATATAGCAAAATATATCACAATAGAATGTGAAGATTATTTACAACCGACATATACCCGTGAGGTATGGATCTACCACAAAGCGAATATTGGTAAATTAAAGACAGAATTGTTCGAAACAAATTGGATCAACACATTAAATTGCCCCGATAGCATTGACGAGGCTTGTGAGGCATTTCACGAGCATATCATGGCTATTGCAAAAACAAGCATTCCAGTGCGCAATGTAAGAATACGAGATAATGATAAACCGTGGCACGACAACGTGATTAGAAGTGAAAGTAGAAAGCGTGACAGGTTGCGCAAGGCAGCTAGACGTACGGGAAAACAGTTAGATTGGGATAATGATAGAAAACATAGAAACCGGGTCAACAACGTGAACACTTATGCGAGGCCAAAATATATTAATAGCGTGGACGAGGAATTAAGCGAACTTTCTGTGCGAAACTGTAAGAAATATAGGAAAATCGTCCGATCATTAGTTACTGGAAAGAGCAACCGTAGTAAAAGTACACCGGTTGTGTACAAAAACGTGCAAGGAGACGTGGAGGATATCGCCTTCTCGGATCAAGCACATGCAGATTTGCTGAATTCATATTTTGTAAATATTGCTAAATTAGATGATAGTAATGTTGTTCTTCCAACTTTTAGATTTAAATGCGACGGCCGAATAAACTATATTTCGCTTTCTGCGCAGGAAATAGAAGAGGCAATTCTATTACTACCAACAAACAAAGCATCGGGTCCAGACACAATTAGCCATAAACTGCTCAAGATTTGCCCACGAGAAATATCCATTCCTCTCAGCATTCTTTTTAATACATCGCTAACTGACTGTCGTTTCCCATCACAATGGAAAACTGCGCATGTAGTGCCATTATTCAGAAAGGGTGCTGAGAGTGATCCAGCTAATTATAGACCTCTGCCATTACTAAGTTGTGTTGGTAAATTAATGGAACGTCTGGTATTTAAAAAGCTATATAATCACATGAATCAATGCGATTCGTCCTGGATGCTCGACTGTGTATCAACTAATAGACATATATAATGAAATTGCCAAGGGTCTCAATGAGCGTCCACAAACATGTTCAATATTCTGTGATGTCTCAAAAGCATTTGACAGAGTATGGCACAAAAGGCATTTTGTTTAAATTAAATCAATACGGGATTTGTGGAAGGCTTTTACTTTGGCTAGAAGACTACCTTCATAAAAGAAGTCAATTTGTATCAGTAAATCAAACTATATCATACTTAGGTGACATTCAAGCAGGCGTGCCTCAAGGGTCGGTGTTAGGGCCACTTTTATTTTTTATATATGTAGCTGACATTGCTGATAATTTGGAGACTCTAGCACGCCTCTTTGCCGATAACACCACTTTATGCTGCTCTTCAAACAGTAGTAATGTTATGGTGGTGTCCTTAAATCGTGACCTAGCCAAACTAGCTGACTGGACAGATATCTGGCTTGTTAAATTCAACCCAGAAAAGACTGTATTTGTGTTATTTAGTGGTCGAGCAAATACTGATAATGACACCCCTGCTCTCGTATTTGGCAACAAGAATCTTGAATATTCAGAGACGCACAAGCACCTAGGGTCACCCTATCCCAGAACCTTAGCTGGAAAAGCCATATTGATTCTATATTTAAAAAATCTACTACAAACTTTCGACTATGAGTACACTCAAATTTACTTTACATCGATCCACACTTAATACAATTTATGTTTCCTATCTTCGATCTTTATTAGAGTATGCGTCTAGTGTGTGAGACGGTTGTACTATTGATGATGAAATTAAATTGGAAGGATTTCAACTTGAAGCTGGTCGAATTGTGACAGGCGTTCCTAGATTCTCCTCCATGGCTAGCATTTATAATGAAACGGGGTGGGAGACATTGAAAGACAGACGAAGGCAGCCGAAACTCATAACGTTACACACATTACTGTACGACGACAAGGTACCAGATTTTATGACGGACATTACACCGACATGCACAGATATAACAGAGCGCTACGACTTACGCAAGCCACACAATGCCAATGTGCCCCTATCACGATTGGAAATATATACAAAAATCGTTTTTCCTACGCACCATTCAAGTCTGGAACACACTCGAAAACAATGTACAATCAGAATAAAAAAATTCAAAATTTAAGAAGCTAATACAACTTAGAAACTATATCCCTCCGAGTTTCTATAACTACGGAATTCGAAAACTCTCTATCCTTCATACCAGACTACGTAACAACTGTTCCAACTTAAATTGTGACTTATATGGAATAGGAGTATTTCCCACACCTAATTGTTTTTGTAAGGCAGGAGTAAAAGATGCAAATCACTTTCTTTTAACATGTCCTTACTACACAATACAAAGACAGCACTTATTACAACAACTACATCTGTATATTCCTTTGACGAGTGACTTGTTAGGCAAAGGAAATATATCTCTATCCGTCCAGGAAAATGAATACATCTTCAAACAAGTTCAAACTCATATTCAAGCTACTGGCAGATTGTAACCTCATATATGTTCCCAACGTTTGATATGATGTAGGAATAGTCCGTATTTTTATTGTCATGGTTACATGGTTAGGATACAAATATCTGCTTTTCGGGCCATCCACGATAATGCGATGCCGCAGACGACGATGACGATGACGACGACGACGACGACGACGACGACAGGAGAGGGGATGATGTGGATGCAATAAAGGCTCGCTAAACCGTTAATCTCCTCAAACTTTTCGTTCCAAGTTATGAGGAGGTTAAACGTTCATATGTACCTAAACACACAGGAGTGGAGCCATTTTGAATGTGTGGGGTGGGCGGGGTTGGAGGTGACTGGGTCTCATTTCTCGTTTCTGTTTCGTGTTGTTTCGTGTAAGAAACGAGAAGAGAAGACCTGGTGAAAGCGTGGTGGGAGTTGAGAGGAAGGGCTGGGGTGGGTAAATGGGGGTAAATGACGACGGTATAGAATAACCATGAATATGGTCTGTTAATTCAATTATTCGTATTGTTTAATCTATTACAGTAATGGCCAACTGCTATCCGACAAGGAAAGTGTTTGACGGAGCTGTTCTTTTCTTTCCTATTTTTTTAAAATCTGTTTACATCGTTTTTTCTCACCTACATATCTCTCTTTCTCTCTCTCTGTCTCTCTCTCTCTCTCTCTCTCTCTCTCTCTCTCTCTCTCTCTCTCTTTATCTCTCTCTCTCTCTCTCTCCCTCTCTCTCTCTCTCTCTCTCTCTCTCTCTCTTTCTCTCTTTCTCTCTGTCTGTCTCTCTCTCTCTCTCTCTCTCTCTCTCTCTCTCTCTCTCTCTCTCTCTCTCTCACACACACACACACACCTCTTAATTTATTGTTTCTCTCTCACCTCGTTTTAGTGTTCTCAATCAGTGGCTGCTTATAATAATTATGTAGGGAGAGGGCAAATCTAAGTTGTAAGAACTTGTGACCGATCCCATTGTGCAATTGTTACAATAAAATATGTTTAAATGAAATCAAATCATTAAAATCGGCGCATGGACACTGGCGATATCAGCGCCTATAGTTGTACAGCAGGAAAGCGTTTGCCAGCTATACAGCCCCTTTAACAATTACGACGTCACTCACCACCAGGCATACGGGAAAATACCGCACATTTTAATAATAATAATAATAATAATAATAAAAATAATAATATATATATATATATATATATATATATATATATATATATATATATATATATATATATATATATATATATATATATATATATATATACATATATATATATATCGTTGGAAGCATTAGGATGCACTGCCGCCATTACTATGAATTGTATAGCATATTTATCGCGGGTGAGTACAGTTTAAAGTAAACCAACCAGTACAGTGTGGGCATTCATCAAGTAAAATAAATCCCTGTAACTGCATGCAAGTGCCAAGCTCATAAACACAGACTCACCTAAATCTCATTTTCCTAATTATGAGGCCAGATCAGTGTTGTGTTTTACAAACATTCCCACCCAAAGCAAATGATCTGAGATGGAGAAATAATAAAATAATACTATTAAGCGCTCACACATCCATCATGCCAATTGTCAAAATTGATCAAGAAAATCCAAATCATTTTCTCATTGAGTGACTATTAGCAGGCCAAGAGGAAGAATATTCATTGTAATGTACCAGTTGAATGGGCGACTCGTTAAAAACGAGCCATATATTACAGTTGTACATTTTCAAAAAGATATTTTTCTCTTCACCTGCAAATGGGCATTTTTCTTGATCATTGCAAAGACAAGTTGGTGAACGGATTGACCATTAAAGGGTTAACAAAGCTGCAGAGAACAAAATGTGTTAAAGATAATTCTCCGTAATTCAGAGTTACAAGGACGTGGCTGACAACAATTGTAAGTTGGAAGGTTTGCTGAAAAGAATGTCCTAGAATGTTAGCAATATTTGCTTCTAGATATGGAAAAGTCTATGTTAGGATGGCACTACAAACATAATGGTATAGCCTAATACAGCAATTGATGATAACGTTTGTACTAGTATTACTATTTCAGTGGACTTCCAATTACGATGATATTCGGAGTACAATCCGGTATGGACTATTTTTGTACACTATTTTGTGCTGTTGATAAGACTTTTCTTCATTCATGTCAAATCGTTAAAAAAATGCTGTATAAGTGCATCATACAACACGATGTGCTCACATTAGGGATTCATAAATCTACAGTACATCTCCGAACAGAACCATGTTACTTGGTACAATTTTGAACATTGCTTAACGAATGTTACATTAAATATTGTGGACTTAATTTGATTGGAAGTCATTGCTGCCTTAGGCAGCAATGCCTTCCAATCAAATTAAGTACAACATATTAAACAGTACATTGTATTTTGTTTTGGAAACATTCTAATTTATTTCCCGGCCGTGGTGACGCGACACACATTTGCAACGCCATGCTAGACGAGTTATGATTTGCCTTACGACCGTTATTCGCGAAAAGTCCCAATTCCACACACGCACACATCTCTATGAGTTTTGCTCCACTACCATCAAATAATGAGCGTGGGTCTTAATTTATCAAGTGCATCTTTTCGTTGTGTGACAGCAACGCCGTTGTTTGTCATGGCGCGTTGCCCTGACACGCATCCCTGATG
Organism: Chaetoderma sp. LZ-2023a; assembly: GCA_034401795.1. Taxonomy (NCBI): domain Eukaryota; kingdom Metazoa; phylum Mollusca; class Caudofoveata; order Chaetodermatida; family Chaetodermatidae; genus Chaetoderma; species Chaetoderma sp. LZ-2023a. The sequence goes on from CM067364.1 coordinate 13,252,063, forward strand.
AATTGGCCGACGCATTGCCTCGGCAGTGTGTGTCGCAGACACATATTACTTAACACATCCGAATTGTACGTTCAGACCTGTCCTGTGGACGCGGTCGTACTGTGTGGTGGGTGCATGGACATTTCAGGTACGTCCTGAATCTCAGTTACCAGAAAACCATACCAGCAAGCTGCTGAATATTTAGAAACTAACTCGACTGGGTACTGTTGCTGCCGATGGTTATATAGCCAACAGAATGCGTATTATTAAACTGTAAAGAAATACAATTCGTACAAACTGACGAAGTCATTCATGACGTGATTAATTGTGACGTCAGCATACACGCCACCTATTTAATTATGACGTCACACGATTGACTGACAAACTGTATCAGGAGTGTAGGTGTATCTGTGTTGTATTGATCACATGGAGAAAAGAGCGTACATCAGCCGTATTCTTACAATGGGCAATGTCTGGCTTACACACGGCCTGCGCATTACAAGATAGTATTCAGAAAATACAACTGTTGGCAATGTCTAGTCCACATCGCAGCGTTCAATGCAATGGTTTTCAACTGTGGAACTATATTAGACTATTATTCGCTGGATGCTGTGTCCTCTTAGTAATTTATGGAATCTGTCACACACGAATCGTGAAATGATGGCATGAGATATTACCATGTTCACCAGATCAATGGATCACATTCAGGATGTGGGACACAGGCCAACAGTAGTTCTAATCTAAAGATTGTGAACGTGATGCTATACATCCTCGACACCAGCCTGACCGTTATTGGGTATGGCCAATGTGTCACTCACACGCGGCGCCGAGGTTGCATACACAATTACCATTCCATTACTAAAGCATTCATGACTAAACCAGACAAAACCACCTTTTGTAGCGATCTTGTGAAATGCCCATTTGCAAACCAAGAAGATACTATTTTTAAAAATATTACCATTTCAATGATTGGCTCGATAACCGAGCCAGTCATTCAAGTTGTAGATTGTATTACAAATAGTCATCTCGAGTCCTGTATATAAGAACTCAGCAGTTACGGGATCAAATATGTATTTAGATTTGCATTTAAGGATGCTAAGCGTGTGTATTTGTATTTATAGTTGCCGTTTTAGAAAAAAACACAAACTGTGTATTTGTATTTATATTTGCTTACTATGTTTGGTGTATTTGGTCAAAAACAGTCAAATACGATCAGATCTCTACAGAATAAATTGTATCAAGATACAATATATATATTATCAAATTAATTATTATGTATTTTTTAATTTTTTGTCGCGTCACTTAGTTTGCCAGCCACCCAGCTTGATATGTGTATGACAACTCAAAATGTCAATAACAGTAAAACATGTCCACATCCAACACAATACACATTTCAAACAACAATCAATTAATTTGACATTTCTGATTTCCGAGGCAATTCTGAATTGTTGTGTTTGTCATCTGGTATTCATCAATAGTGACACGAGTAATATAGTGTCTCTAGACTCGGCGTAGGCGTATTGTAGCACTGCAATTGGAGGTGGCACAAAGTGGAATACATTCATTCAATATAGAATGAAATTATTCCAAATTGGGCCACTTACCATTGCAGTGTTACAATCAGCATTATCAATTGTAGCTATGCCCGCCCTCCGCTAGACAAGCTCCACCCACACATCGCCCATGTTGGGATCGATTGCTCCCCTAACACGATGACTATCAATTTTATTGAAAGCTATTCAGGCAGCCTGGTGAATATTTTGAAATTAATTTGACTGGTTGCCATTGTTGCCTATGACAGCAACAGCACGCAGTTATAAAGTGTACCTGTATAGTTTTCTGGAAATTGAGAAGTAAAATTAGTTTCAAAATATTCAACAGCATGATTATTAAATAGTAGAGACGCAACCTGGCGAACTATTACGCGTTTAAGATGGACTGCATTGAGTCATTCTTGACATAATGCGTATGACGTCATCATACACGCCATTAGTTGATTATGCCTTCATGTGATTGACTGAGGAAATGTATTCATGAATTGAAGCGGCGGTACTCCAGGAACATGACTGAATTCTATATTGAATAATTTACGCTAGCACGAAATTGCAAACTGGTGAAGTGTCATATTTAGACATCGAACGTAGGTGTTCCGCTATAATTTGGACTATTTAGCAAGTCATGCCTAGTCTACGGCTTACCAATACAGTACGCTGCTTGTATTACAAACTGATCATCAAATATTAGACTATTTGAATAATGTTAAAATCCAAGAATAATTTGATGGGCTTTCGTGCAAACCAGTAATTTCAAAGTCCAAGTACTTACAGGTATGCGCAATGTCGGTGACGATTACATAAGGAGGCCTCTTCCAACCTCCCAGTTTGTGTTGGATAGCAATTCTTGCTAAGCGAATACTGCCGTCTTCGTGGCATGGAAGCTTCTAAAGGGAACACTTTGCTCAGATAGATAAATCGATGCATATAACGTGTATGCCACAGAGCAAACTAAAACTGGATCATTTAAACATACCTTCCACATATCTCCCTTAACGCATATAATAAAGGCTAGACGTTAGTGTTTGATAACAGGATGTTGGGTTAGTGTAAGATAAACATATCTTACTGTAAATACGTATACGGATCTATATCATTTCACCAGAACGAAGTTGTAAGGTAAATCTGCATGCATTTATTTTGAATATCGACAGTGTGCTAGTATAGCAACGTGTTCCTTTTCAATTAGTGTACTGTTGCGTTAAACTTGATATATGTGTATTTCAACATCGAGCTAGCCTGGTGATTATTTTTAATGGAGGCAGGTAAAGCCAGTAGGTGTGTTTTACCTTGTGCCACCCCCACCCCAGCCTTAGACGCCGGTATGGAGCTTTTTACCAGATACCACCTATATGGCTGCAGGCATTGGACTCGGTGCTTTTGCCCTCAACCATATGTATATGAATAGTATTTTATTCTACCACACACAAAAGAAGAACAAAAACCCGATACTAATTTATGCTGAATGAAATCAACATATGCTAAGATGTATTTAGTGTTATTACATCGAGGTGCACAATTTAAGCGTCTAAAATTATTTTAATACTTTTTTTATCAAGCATTTTGCTATGAATATGCAAATTTAAGACACATATTCACAGTCAGATCAAACCCTGCCAAGTGAATGTAATGGGTGAATCCGATCTTCCAGCCACGTCCATGACGGCATAATCAATTACGCCATGTGTAGGTTGACGCCACGATCAAAGCGGGTAATGAATGACGTACCTACCCCCGTCGTGAACCTTGAATAGTCCGTGAAACGTGTACACATTGTAGGAATCGTTACCATTCAATGCGCATTCTGTTGAATATTTTGAAACTGGACTGGCCCATCGGCAGCAACAGCGTCCTGTCAAAATAGTTTCCAAATACCCAACAGGCATACTTACAATGAAATTGGGATTCTTGAAATGTATTATTCAAATTATATACATCGATCCCAACACTATAACAACTTTGGCAATAATCAGCTGCCAACTTTTTGAAAAATATGCAGCATGCTTTATTAAAATCTCATGAAATACGATTTCTTGAAACGAAGAAGGAAAACTCTTGGTTGAGAAGTAGAATCTGTCGAATTATCCAGGTGTTATTTAATTATATTTTATTGGCAAGAGCCGCTGGCTATGCGGACTGTTTAATTAGCGGGGCTGGAGGCATTATGCAGAGGTGTGAGATCTAGCATAGCATGCTACAGGGATAACACATTTAAAGCTTAACTTCTTTGCTCTTGAAGACTGCAATTTACATATTAAGGCAAGAATATGGAGGACAGTTGTTGAATATTTTGAAAATGACTTGACTGATCTGCTGCTACTTTAGGCAGCACTAGCTGCCAGTCCAATTACATGCATTATATTCAACATGTCTCTTTCATATGAGTCCTTGTCAACCGCGTATTGTATATGGCTCTGACATTTAGACTGCACAGTGCTACTAGTTAAGAACTTTATTCGCAAAGCCAACTGCTGCATAGGAGACGATAGCCAATGATGCTCTATCTATTCCGCGTTATTGTTTACAATCACATAAGTATGCGGAAAGTATGTGTAACCATTTAATGACTACATTTCTTCGAAAGATTAAGATATTTACTTATTGAATATTCATTTGCAGGCTAAGAGAAGACTATCTTTGAAAATGTACCACTGTATTGACTGGCGCGGTTACCGAGCCAGTTCTTCTTCTTCTTCTTCTTCTTTTCGTTCGCTGATCATACCGCCAGTCCTGTAAGTGACTATCGACATGATCATACGCGTTAAGTGCGTGGATCCATGGTTTATTAGAGTGCGCCGTGCGGCCTGGAACCTCCGTCTTCAGCACTCGAGGTTTCTGTCAGGGTTACCTCACCCATACATCCTTTAGTCGCCTCTTACGACACGCAGAGGATACGGAAGGTGTATTCTAAGGCCCACCTACAGGGCGACCGAGCCAGTCATTTCAGTGGTAACATTTCAAAAATAGTCTTCTCTTGGCCTGCAAATGGTCATTTAATCAAAAGCACGACAGGCGCCGGTTTTGAACGGTTTCGTCACGAAAGGGTTAACCCCTTTCAACTATATATGCATTGTATACTGATGATATTTAGTATGTAGATATCTGATCATATGTGTCTGTATTTGACAAAATATACTAAACGTAGTGGGCAAATAATACAAATACAAATCTAGTTTTCTTTATAAAACGTCAAATGCAAATACAAATATAAATACACAATATAGCATTTTAAAATAGAAATACAAATGCTTCCTTGACCCGTTGCCAGTTGAATGCTAGCTTTCAGGCCAAGAGAAGACTATTTTAGAAAATATACCACTGGAATGACTGGCTCGGTTATCGAGCCAGTCATTCCAGTGGTACATTTTCAAAAATAATCTTTTCTTAATCTGCAAATTGGCCTTCCGCAAGATCGCGACAGAGGTCTGTTTGGCTGGTTCATCCATAAAAGGGTCAATTCGTATGCTATCTCGAGGCGGCGTTTGATTGCCACAGCGGTCGTACGCACATGGGACGAGGTTGGTGTCGACGATATATAGCATCTCATTCAAACTCTCTAGATTAACACTAATGATGGCCTGTGTCCTGCATCCCCCAGTCTGACTCATTGGTGATGCCAATATGGCAATACCACGTGGAATCAGTTCACGATTCTTAGATCCCAAAATTGAATCACGGGTGAGAAAGGTTCCGTAAATTACTAAGACGGCACAGCATCCAGGGAATTATTAATTAGACCACCTAAATATTACGCACAGTTAAATAAGCATCGTTTTTTGGTCAAAATTAATCAGCAAAACAGGTTGCGAAAAGACGTAAATCACGTGATTGTAATTAATTATGGTGTACTTATCTCCCTTTCTTCTTTCATTTCCAATTCGGCCCGGCGACGAAATCATGCCTTGTAGAAAATGTTAACTGTAATATTGCGAACGCGAATTTCATTAGTTAATATGATATTGTGTATAGAAGATAACGTTTTAAAATCGGCTTGAGTAATAATTGTATTTAAAATTATATCCTAATCAGCAAAATGTATTCAGCATTATATTTATTGGCGAGATTTGTATGCATTCGGGCGATTTAGTTTTAAGACGACTTTGCATTATGTTAAAATGCCGGTGACGTACATAAAATGGATGCCGTTGTTTAGAAATGTGTTCCCCGATACAAATTTCAATGACAAATTCCCGCGTTGGTATTGTGTTTTATATTGCAAATTTATCGGAGACTACCAGAGAAAAGACGAGTGGATATTTATTTAATTAATTCGCTGCTTGATTTCTCTCGGCGTACAGCAAGTTACATGGAGTTACACACTATGCGCAATTGGGGCCACGTTCAATTATTAATTACCCCGAACCTAGCGTAATGGAAAGTATGGGCATTATTATTCATTACACTTTCATGCTCGTTAGTATATTTTATTTTTAACAATCCTGATACGAAAACCCGAAAATATGTTCATATTCGGTTTTTCGATATTTATTTCTTATAATCGGTTATGAAACCGTCAGTGCAGGATATCGGTTTTAAATATGGTATCGGTATATCGCGCAGCCCTACTAGACATTGCCAACAGTAACTTGTATTGTTAGATTTCTATCTTGCAATGTGCATGCCGTGTGCAAGTCAAACAGTGATCATTGTTAAGCATACTGGTAATGTGAGCTCGTTTCTCTGTGTGATCAATACAATCTAGATACACCTGAAATCCTGATACTTGGTTTAAACATAATTTATTTTGGGTCAGCGGGCGCGTATTAAGATGTGTCATATTCCAAGGTCTCCTGCACATATTCAGTTACAGTTTGTACTATATTGTATTACAGTGGCGCAATGGCTTACACTATTACTTAGTCTATTATAATATTATACAATAATAAATGGTACTAAAATACAATTGAGTACTTAACTTTTTCAGTCAAGCATATGCAGTCAACGCGGACAAAGCGAGCTTGGCGGGAGCTTAGTTAGAGCTGGGTGTGGCATACCTAAAACAGGATGCATCCATTATATTGGTATGCGAGAGTACGTACATACCCACGCAATCGCAATCTATTGACTATCTGTGAAATATATACGATATACGCTGGCATCCCCATCCATCCACTAGGCATGTTTGAACTGTGCAATTCTAAATTCCCTGTATATATTAATTAATATGTGTCTTCGACTCACACCCCAAGGCAATGTGTCGGCCAATTCTTTAGGGATGCGTGCCAGGGCAGCGTGCCATGGCACACAATGGTGCTGCGGGCACGCAAAGAAAAGACGCACTTGCTAAATTAAGATATATAATAATAATAATAATAATAATAATAATATTCTTTATTTTGCGAGGGTAAATCGTCAGTTGCCTGATGTTAACGAGACCCGCGAAGATATATATACTGTGTTATTCATTAATTGCATTTACGATTGGTAATGGTTTAACTAACCCTTCGAACCCTGGCGTCCCAGAATCTCAATTTCCAGGAAACAATACAGACACTAAGACACTTGAAGGTTGCACGCTAATTTGAAAGGGGCGTGATGCTTTCGCAGGAAGCAAAAACTACCAACCATATTAGATTCAAAACAGTCAACCCTAATAGAGCATGCGTTGTAGATGCTTCGTTGGATTTTTGCTTTTAGAGATCAAATTGTGATCAATAGTATAACACAGTAGTCTACCTTGATCATGTCAAAGCAAGGAGAGACGATTGGTCGCGGGACACCAATTTTTTTTCTTTTGCAAACCCTCCTAAACTTAACGTTTCCATATATAGAAAGGAATAATGCTGGAATTTTAGGGCATTATTGTCAGCACCCTTTCCATCTAACAGTGTTTCGTAGGCAAATCCTCATCACTCAAAAGTTGCTGTAACACTTTTTTATTCTCTGTGGCTGTGTCAACCATTTACTTGTCAAGCCGATCAAAATGGCTTAGCAATGGTCTTGAGAACATCCCATTTACAGGACAAGAGAATACTATTTTTTGGAATTTTACCACTGGAATAACTAGCCGGCCATTCCAGCGGTACATTTTAATAATACTAATAATAATAATAATAATAATGATAATAATAATAATAATATTCTTTATTTTGCGAGGGTAAATCATCAGTCGCCTGATGTTAACGAGGCCCTCAAACATATATACACTATGTACAATAATATATAATATGCACTGAATGTTTGTACAAATGTCGAACAATACAAAATAAAAAAATTGCTGCAAAATTAATAATAAGAAGAAGAATAGCATTATTATATTTTATATTATGATTGCCTACTTATAACTTGCGCACCTACACTCATATAGACACACATTAGCGCACACATCTACGGACTTACATCTAGACACTTACGCACATAATTACGCTAGCATGGACTTGCGCACACATACACAACGGGCAGACATGTAGACAAACAATCTACCTCAAACGCATTATTTCTTCAAGGCAATTTTACGGTTAAGCTGTTCAATATTTTGAAACTAATTTGTCCGGACTGCTGCTGCTGCGTATGGCAGCTTAGGCCGTGTTCTTAGTGGATAATCAATCAGAAATAACGTCTTACTGATGTATGGTGATATTCCGGATTGGCTCCAGCGTGAACACGACCTTAAGATATAAGGAACTATTCCTACATTTGGCGGGGACTTGTTCATTGCTCATGAAGGCGCTAGATACGTCATTTTATGAATTTATTTGAATGTGACGCCAGACTACACGTGCCTTACGCATACCTGTATGCCCGTATGCACACATGTGGGTACCCATTTATGTACACTTAAATAAGTGTAAGCTAAGATCTATCCAACATTAGCCTGAGTTGGGATCGATCGAACAGGTAGGGCCCTTAACTCCGTAAATATATTTCTTTATTTACATAAATATATACCTTTATTGTGGTATAGGTAATTTGACTGAATAATCTAAAACCAATTTGACATGATGCATTTTCTGCCCATTGTAGTAGATGCGCCTAGTCAAATTGGCTCCAAATTATCCAACACAGTTTATTAACAGTAAATACATACGCTTCGTATAGTCTGACCGACTATTTAGCGTTCTTGACTGACTAAGATGGCATTCATTGTTTAGTTTGTTGTGATGTCAACCTGGATGTGGCGAAATTGATTATGACGTCATATATTTGATTAATACATTGGATCGTAATTGAGTATGATGTCATATATGTGATTAATATATATATATATATATATATATATATATATTTATATATATATATATATATATATATATATATATATATATATATATATATATATATATATATATATATATATATATATATATATATATATATATATAGTTTACATCGTTTTAGCTTAACTGCTTGACTGTTGGGTTTCTGCTGATTATGTTTGCCACGAGGTTTCAGCTTTTGATGTGCGGAAACATTTGGAAAACAATCTGACAGAAAATTGATTGTAGCCAAGCCACCAACAATCTCCTGTCAAATTCTCTTCAAACTCCTCAGCACAATCAGTGTGTATTTGCCTTGAAAATTGCTTTGGCTTGTATCAACCAGGCAGCTATATTATAGACAGAGAATATACGTTTACGACCAGGTCATGCACTTTAGCTACACATGTTATTGTCTTTAGTTCTTTGACTCTAGAAATGTAATGTTAATTGTAATTGGGAATGAATCACCGATATAATGAGCTATTGTTCTTAGTGTGCTTAGTTGTGGTTACGGATGTTGCGTAATATCCCAATGGAAACCGTGTCATCTACTCGAGTCGTGTATAGCCGTTCAGATGGCGGCACACTTTGTCTCCATGGCAAATGCGACAATGAAAAAGAAGAACACAAATAATTGTTATTATTATTATTATTATTATTATTATTATCATCATCATCCGCAGCTGCAGCTGCAGCAGCCGCAGCAGCAGCAGCAGCAGCAGCAGCAGCTGCAGTAACAGTAACAGTAGTAGTAGTAGTAGTAGTAGTAGTAGTAGTAGTAGTAGTAGTAGTAGTAGCGGCAGCAGCAGTAGCAGCAGGAGCCGCAGCAGCAGCCTAGTGGTAACTGCATCCTCATCATCATCATCGTCGTCGTCTCCATCGCCACCATCATTTGGCATGTATGTTTGAAGTGAATGACATAAGTGTTCGCAAATGTTTAATATTAGTTGGTAAATTGTTCCATAGGTGCGTTGCGGTATACGTAAAACTGTACCGCCCGTAATCCGTTCTAATTGTTGGAGGCTTTAATAGACCGTTCGTTTTTTACCGTAGATTTCGAGAGTGCGCATCTTCCATCAACGTAAATAGATCGTGCATGTAACTAGGAGCAATGCCGTTTAATGATTTATATTGCATGCTGTTTGTCTTAGCTGACATTCTTTGAGTTAACGTCGTCCAGTTTAACGTTTCATACATTTCTTGTGACGGGTCCTATAGGGTACTTCTAAGATTATTCTAGCTGCGCGTGTTTGCAATTTCTCAAGCTTATCTAACAATGACAGCAAGCCAGCGTTATACACTAGACAATATACACTAAACAGTATTTTCAAAAATACTCTTCTCTTGACCTCCAAATATACACTCACTGAGAAAATGTTTTGGGTGTTCTTGAGTCAATTAACGTGATGAACGGGTTAATAATATCATAGATAATTTGTAATTCTCCACCATCTCCGATCCTTTGATTTTGGGTGGGAATTTTCGTAAAATAAAACATTAACTTGACCTGGGCTAATAGTTAAGAAAATGCGTTTTGGTCGAATGTGTGTTTGTGAGCGTGGTACGGGCATATAGTTCCAGGATTATATTTTACTTGATGAACGTCCCACACTGTACTGTTTGCCAAATTGTAAACTGATCTCACCGGCTATAAATATGCTAAGAACTTTATATTAATGGGAGGAGTGCGATATCTTTCATCTTGCAGCTTCCAACGCCATAACACTCTATGTAAAATGGTTGCTGAACGTTAGGTACTTTGTTGTGGGAACGTATACTTATTGTTCAGAAGCCAGTGCAACAATGCCAATGTGATCACACCCGATGTCTGTATATATTTCCCTAATGCAACCATCATATACACTGCCATTCTTAGAAAAGGGTGGTTCCCGTTATGTATGCATACACCAATCTTGCCTTGAGCTATTGTGTTGATTACCTGGTGATACGTATATACTCTCAGACCAGGTGCTGCGTGCTCTATTGCTAATGGATTACTCCGCTATTAGCTATTCCCTGCACATCTCCAGCTAAGCTCCACCCATGTTTTGCTTGTGTGGATGTATAGCCTCTCGAATCCTAATTTGCCAGAATTACAATTCAATGGTACATTTACAGCTAACGCGATGAATAATTTGAAACTAATTTGAACGGAACTGTCGGTGCCTCACATTATTCAACAGAACGCTTATTAAATGGATAGGATTACTCCAGGTTCACAATGGCGTATTGCGTGTCAATTATAAATGTGATGTCAACCTCCATGCGACGTAATGAATGATGACATCAATACATGAGTGGCAGATAGGAGTCCTCCATTTCCCCACACATGTCTTAAACACTTGCACTGACATACCGATGTCTTCCTCCCGGGTCTTTATACTCATACGCGTACATTGGTTTGCACATCTGACGCTAATACTACTCTTTGCTGAACTATGATATTCCTTGGTGACGTGCGATGGTAGAATTATGTATTACAGCATGAACACTCATCGCAGTCGATAACGATTACGGTGGCGCTTTTTTTTTATTGAACACGCTCAATGCCACATTAATCTCATTCCATTACAAGCCTATTTCCGCACCGTGTATCTTGTGTGCCTAATGGCGTGTGAATGATCTATGGCTACGCGAAGACATGCGCAATGCAGACGTATTAACTACTCATCCCTTTAATGAGTAAATGGGATTAAAGAAAGCAAACTATGTGCTTATTGAATGCCTATTGTCAGGCCAAGAGAAGACTATTTTTCTAAATTTAGCACTGGAATAACTCGCTCGGTTATCAAGCCAGGCATTCCAGTCGTAAAATGTAATACTATCTTCTCTTGCCGTGTGCATTGGCATTCCTCAGCGCCACAACAGAGGCCGGTGTTGGTCGTCTTAGTCATGAAATGGGTATACATCGCTCATCCATATAACACTATTAGCAAGTAAATTGCCATTGTGACACTACCGGTATGCAACCGATCGTAACACAGTCGATTGCGTTTCAACACAGTTAATGGCATTTGCTCCCATTTGACACCGAATGACCAAATACAATAAATCGTTTACGATTTAAGAACTAGATTATTGGACATTTTGAATCCAATTTGACTGGGATCTGTTGTTGCCTATGCCATCGATCATGCTAAATATTTCAACGAGGAGCATATTCAGGAGAAGGATAGCCATGGTCATGTGTACTAATACGTGACACTAACTGAAGCAGATAACGCGTCCAATTTAATGTTTATTTCTACATAGGATAATGCATGAATTCGAACTGCCGATCAAGTATATGCTGTTATAATCAATTACACACAGGGTAATCATGTCGTGCCCTCGGGGAAGAGACGCGTACCCCGGCGCTCGGAAAAACGAGTCTTCGTCCAAACGGATTACATCAGATAGAACATTTATCAAAATGATGAGCACAGCTTGTGAGTTTTAGATCATTTCTTCTAAGTGTGAACGAATAATAATTATGAGAGTGTGCCTCATAGAAAGAGAAAACGCATCCTCGTGAATTTACTCTGTATAGTAAGGACAGTGGTCTGTCAGATTTATAGGCTTTTAGACATTTAGGATTATATCCTCAAGTGCCCAGCCGATCTTAGGGCTGAACCTCGGGGGCACGTGCCCAACTCACCCCACCCCGGAAGTGCTGTCAATATTGTTTTATATAGATAAGCTGTTGAATATTCATTATTATTTTGAAACTTGAGTGACGGAGTGGCAACGCAAGCGAGGTGTGGGTGGCGCTTAGCTAGAGATGGGCGGGGAATAGCTAAAACTGGAAAAGTCAATTACACGCCTAAACAATACGCAGCCCACTTAGTTTGAGCTAATTGTTGTGTCAACAAACAGTGATAAAAGGACTATTCATGCAATGTGCCAACCAGCCCAGCTTTAATTGGAGTTAAGTCACACGTTTAATTGGTAAGCGTACTTTGAAAATCACAGGTTATTTTAAATCCCAAACTTATCTTTCAATTCTAAGAGCGAACTATTCCAAAACGCGTGCTTTATATGTATGCGAGGAGGTGTTCATGTCGTGTAGGATGGGGCTGGCTTGATAACAATTTGACAAATATTAAAAAAATTCTGCAATTCCAAAGAATAATAAACGCATACTCCTATTCGCTGACAAGCATTTAATAGAATCATGCAAACTTAGACATCATTGTAGTGAGGCCATGATGAAAATCCGATAACAATCGGAATACTATTAAATAAATTAAGCAATTAATACAGCTATGTGCGCACTTAATACTGCAATGGCCAACCCTGCCAAAACGGCATCTGCAGTGGTCTTAGGGAATGTCCATGTGTCCATTTGCAGGACAAGAGAAGACCACTTTTGAACATTTACCACTGAAATGACTGCCCTGGTGAAAGAAAATCCAGGAGTTTGCATGGAAGCTGGGATGTTCTGGGACATCCTGACATTTCCTAGCGTACTCCGAGCTCTACCAGCCAGGAAAAGCCTGTGGAATCCTGGCATGTCCTGGCCTATTTGAGATTCAAAAGGCAGGCGAAGCCAGGCTTTCACGCAATAACAACACTCCGGGCGTATCAAGGCCTGTCCTGGCCTTAAAAGCGTGGATTCGCCAGGAAATACAGTCATAAAACAAATACATTAAGAAGCCAGGAAAAGCCTGTATAACCCTGGAATTTTAATCGCTTAGTTTCAAAGTTAAATTTCGGGCTTTTTAGCCTGGACTTTACAATGTAGTTTTTCTGCATGAAGATAATGTACTAATAAAGACCGAGCAACTTGGAAATGTCAGGACTTTCGTTATGTTCTTCATCTTGTGAAAAAGCCATTACTTTAGTTGACCTCATGATCTCTTAAAATTGGCGGGAAATTTAACTCTTTGTCTGAAAAATCCAGTGCATTACTATATATGTATTCTTCGTTATGGATACAGAATGTTCTATTTTGAAAACTCTGACACAACTGGTAGATATAATACTGACGACTAGTAACCTTACAATTGAAATAGCTGTATTGGAAGATATATATTGTATTGAATTACTGAAAGTGCGTAACAGGTACCAGTCGTGGGACAACTTGTTATTACATGTAGCTCTATAGTAATACAGTGACCAGCCGTTCTAATACATGTAATATGTTAATAATATCTGATTGTAACAAACATATCAAACAGGGTATCAAACAGCGTTAATGCCTTGGTGAAGTTATATTAGTTATCTGTTATTATCTCACCTGGGCCATGCCATAAGACATGCATTATATCTAAGTTTAGACCCGAAAATCGGATGCCATTCAATTATAGAATTGTTGACTACTGAACTTATTATTGCAGCATACACGGCTATCACAGTAGGGTTACACAAGATCACAATCCTCATACATAAGATGGAATTTGTGACATATTTTAATTATTAGCTCACCTGTCCTGAAAAGCCAAGTGAGCTTATGTCAGGCTAACCATCCATCGTGTGTTCGTCGTCTGTCAACCTTTCCTATAAGCGACTTCTTCTCAGGAACCAATAGGCCGATTTCAATTATCTTTGGGTGGAAGCATCCTTAGGGCATCTGAATCCAAGTTTGTCCAAACGCAGCCGTTCGGCCAATTTCGTGGATCTTGGCCGATCTTTAGAAATATCTTTAAAGATCTTCTCCGAAACTGCTGTGGGGAGTGTTGCAAACTTCATGAATTTTGATCCAGCGCAAGAGCTGAGTCAAGTTTGTTCAAGGGAACTTGATTGGCCAAATCGTTCGGCACCCATCTTGGTTGACCCGGTGTTAGTGAAAATGACGTCCCCAGAAGCGCTTAACGGATCGGGCCGAAATTTGGCAGATATATTTAGGGAACTTGATGCGTAAAAAAACACGACCGCCATGGACCAATTAGAATGTAGCATGTGTGGCTGCCACATTGGATATTTGTATGTGATATTTTTTGCGCCGAAATTGTTTTTATATATGTTTTTGGTTATTCTGACTTCAAATGTGTCATTTTCAAAAATGTCGGATACACGGGATGGCGGCCATCTTGAATCATTTTCCCGCAAAAAACTCCCATACTAAAGTAACGGTGAATTAAAAATGTCTCCTCGAGAACCTCTCGGCCGATTTCAAGTATGTTTGACAGGAGCCATCCTTGGGCCATAGGGATCCAAGTTTGTTCACAGAAAGCTGATCGGCCAATTTGGCTTTAAAAATCTTCATCTCCGAAATCGCTCGGGGGACCGATGCAAAGCCCATGAAATATGATCTAGGGCAAGAGCTCAACCAAGTTTGTTCAAGGGAACTTGATTGGTCAAATGGCTCGGCGGCTATTCTTGCATGAGATAGCTTTTACGGAAATAATTTATTTTTCAGAACCGGTGATGGAGCGGCCTGAAATTTTGCATTTTATATAGGTTTTTGGATATTCTGATTTCCAAAACCGTCGGATAAACGGGTTGACGGACATCTTGTATCCTTTTCCCACCAAACACTTCCATACTAAAGCAATAGAAAATGTAAAACCCCTAGGCTGATTTCAAGTATATTTGACAGGAATCATCATTAGGCCATAGGGGATCCAAGTTTGGCCGGATTTTGGTCAACTTTTTAGAAAAGTCTTAATATCTTCTCCGAAACCGCTTGGGGGTTGATGTAAATCTCATGAAATATCATCTAGGACAAGGGCTAAGAAAAGCAATAGGAACTTTTAAATACCTTCTCGAGAACTGCTTGGCCGATTCCAAGTTTATTTGGCAGGACACATCCTTAGAGCATTTTGGCTGTTTTTTAAAAACGCCAAGCAACAGCTGAACCGAGTTTGTTTAAGCAAACTTGATTGCTCAAATGCGTGAGTGGCCATCTTGTATGCCCTAGTTGTATCAAAAATACCTTCTCCAGAACCTCGGAATGGATCAGGCCGAAATTTAGGAGACACGATTAGGGCCTAAATGTCATTAAAGTGTGTACACGAGATGTTGATACGTAAAAAAACATGTACGCCATGAATCAATCAAAATATAACGTTTTTGGCGAACATGTATGTTCTGGAAATTTCTGAGAAAATCATAAATAGACTACTTACATACATTAATAGCTGGCTAAACTTGGCTAAACCTTCACAGAAATTAGATTGCTACATTTTTCCAGTGGACATCTCATTCTGTACGGTTGTGCCAATGGGCAATAATTCCAGATGACCGATTTAGACATGTCTCATGTACGCCATACGAATGAATGGCAAGGGAATGAAACTATAGGTGAACACTGAATATTGTGAGAATTTAATTTGTGATTAATGAGACTATGCTACAAAGAAAGGCCTTGAATGTCTGAGCTCAAAGTTAATATTCACGGACAAGAACCGACATTCCAAATTACAGACCAAGAAAAACGTTTTGAAAACCTACCACGGGTATGACTGGCTTGATACCCAAGGCAGTCATACAAGTGATAAGTCTTCAAAAATAGCTTTCTCTTGGGTTGCAAATGCACCTTTTCTCTAAAAATTAACTTTTCCTGAACACATTTGTGTTAATAGTGTAACATGAAGTGGATGCACATTTGAAGACTAGAGATGTCTGCTTGGTACATTACATTTTAAGTTGTATTTGCAGTTGGACCGTGCTGTACTTAGATACTCATGATTATACTGAAGGAGTTCCATGCACTGAAGGCTGGCATTGCATTTGCCAGAAACAACTTGCTATATGAACTCTATATATTCAGTGGAGTTTTCACTGTGGCCATGATGGCAGAATATTGTGTGTTTGTATATATTAACTTACAGTCTCTTACATGTAGTAGAAAACAAGCAGTGGAGCTTCTAATCACAAGCGATTAAGTATGCAGGAGTGTGCGGAAGCATGCGGTTAAGCGTGCGGGAGTTTGCGGGAGCATATGTCCATGAGTGCACGAGATTATGGGAGTATGTTTTAAGGGCGCCTGCGGTTAACCGGCGCAAGATTGTGAGACCATGCAGGTAAGCATACGTGACGCGAGGGGGACATGCGGTTAAGTGTGCATGAGGTTGTGGGAGCATGTGGTTAAGCATGCGCATGGCTGCACAAGCACGCTGTTAAGGATGCGCGAGGTTGTGCGATTATGTGATTCAAGTATATTCCTGGCATTTCCGGGCTATTCATGGCTTTTCCCAGCAATTTCCGCATTATTCCTGGCTTCTCCAGGCTATTCCCAGGTTATTGCTCGCTTTTTTCTGGCTTTTCTGTGAGGTTACTGGCGTTTTCAGGCTATTCCTAATACCTTCGGGCCATGTCTGGCTTTGCTGGGCTATTCCTGGCTTTCCAAGGCTATTCCTGGCTTTTCCTGGCTATTCCTGGCTTTCCCCCCCGGGCTATTCCTGGGTTATTTCTGACTTTCCAGGCTATTCCTTGTTTTTCCGGGCTATTCCTTGCTTTTTCACTCTATTCCTGGCTTTTCCCGGGCTATTCTGGCTTTGTCGGACTATTCCATGGTTATCTATGGCTATTCCTGGGCTATTTATGGGTTTTCCAAGCTATTCCTTGCTTTTCAGAGCTATTCTTGACTGTTCCGGGTTATTCATGATGTTTCCAGGCCATGCATGACTTGTCCTGGCTATTACTGACTTTTTCAGGTTATTCCTGGCTTTTCCGGGTTATTCCTGATGTTTTGCATGCCATGCCTGAATTGTTCGGGCTCTTCCTGGCGTGTACGGGCTATTTGTGGCTTTTCCGGGTTATTCTTGGCTTTTTCAGGCTCTTCCTGGCTTTTCCAGGCTATTCCTGGCTTATCCAGGCTATTCCTGGCTTTTGGTGATTTATATAAGCAATCCTGGCTTTTCCTGACTTTTCCTGGCTCACTAGTTCGTGTAACGTTCCTGGCTTTTCCAGGCTATTTCTGGATTTTCTCAATGCACAAGAGCCTGGCCTTTCCTGGCTTCTCCTGTCGGAATTACCGTCCTGGCTTTTCCTGGCTTTTCCGAGCTATGTATCATTCCAGGCTAATCCAAGCTCAACATGTCAGGATAGCTAGGGAATTCCAGGCTTTTTTCACCAGAGTGGTTCGGTATTCAAGCCAGTAATTCCAGTGGTAAATTTAAAAAAAACCTCTTTAAATGGGCATTATCTAGGTAAAAATCACAGAACTTTCTTTACCACTAACACGTTGACGATCATGTCAAAACATGGTATATGTAATCGTGGTGATAAATGTCCAAATGCAGGACAACAGAACGCTTTTCACTAGTAAATTTACAAAGATCATAAATTCTTCTCTGTCCTGTAAAAGTTGCCTTGAAATATCTTGAACATTGAATAATTAACCGCCATGAGACGCTGTTGACAACAGAGGGGTTAATACAATAATAGCAGCATAAAATTGGCCATATCAAAGCGACGTGAAAAGTGAACTCTACCGGCACATTCGCGTGCAGGCATTATGTTATAATTTGATCACGAGGTATAATGAGCATACGATAACACAGGCACGTGGAAATACGCACATATTTCAAAAGAACATAAGGATACAGTGTAGGCCCGCTTTATAATTTATGAGTCAGCAAGTTAACGTTATAAGTCTAACTGGTTCAGGATGTATATGTGGTTTTTTTATAATGCCAGAGCTATGCGTTTCGCCGTATCTCTCTGATGTATGCGTTACAAAGAATAACATGTTAGCGTAAGGTTGATGCACATTTAAGAGATAACCGAGATAAAAGAGTAATTTGATTGAAAGCTATACATTAGAGCTTAATTTTACTTGAGAAAACTGACCATGTTAGCGATGTTCATTACTCTCTCATGGAGTATGTCTACGGTAACTCTTTCCCTATTCCGGCTTCAGGCCGACCATCTCACATGATTTATCTGGAAAATGCGGATTTTTAACTGTCCTCCGGATTTCCGGACATCCTATCAAATATCCGGATTTTTTTCCATTCACATATCCAAAAAACTAATTTTAGCAAATCATTGAGTAGACACGGTTCAGCTAGTTATCTGCACGTGATGAATGACGAATGGTGTTCCAGACTACTTGATGCTATTTATAAAAGTATAATTGATTGATTTTCTATTGGTTGTTCATATCATGCTAATATAACCTAATTGTGCATAAACTGATTTTGGTCCTTACTCCGTGTACACATGCTGGTCGCGTGCTCGGAGTGTAATAGATGAGTCTCATGCCGTGTGAGCATTCGTCATACTTCCATGTATCCACATGATTGCATATATCTAAGAGTGTTGCAACCATATAAACAGGTAGACTATATCGCGAGCGATCTTAAATTGTGATCTTATATTTGCACAATGAAGATACAAAACAAACATGTTTATTGTTGCTTTAGTTCTGTACACGGGGGTTAGTACAACCAAGCTAAGTAACACAACCAATACGTGGACTTTCAAGTTCAGATTGCAAAGTAACGATCATTTTGATCAGCGAGTTCATAATATATAATAGGCTTCGATCGAAATACCAGCTCCAACCAAATCGATACACCCGTTACCGATGGCTCCCATCGATTTGTAACGGGATAAAATGAGCATTACAGGGACGTATCGTGTTCAATGCAAACGATACCGCTCAATGAGCGCATGCCATCATAATTTTAAAAGTGATTGAAAGTTGCTGCTCTCCTTGGCAGGGACAGCTGTCACCAACCAGGTTTAAATCGCAGATTATTTACCTGGCTATCAAATGTTTAGATCTAGGTGTTTGACGCGCAATGAATACACACACACGATACATGTGATGAGTGAAATAGTATTTAATTAAATACTCTACTACCCACATGCATTAGAGTCAATCGAATGCACATGGCACACATTATTGGCCGGCAATAAGCGTCCAGAGATCAACAATTATTACTGACATAACTTAGACTTAGGCCCTGTTCTCACTGGAGAGTTAATCGGGAATAACGCCATCAGTATTGGGTTACGCCGGTTAATTCTCTAGTGAGAACACGGCCTTAATCAGAGATGAAGGTTATATAGGCCTAGCATTTACAGAAATCAGCGTGTAATTTCGATCAAACGTTCATGAAAACACATGTATACATGCTACAAATTTTTCGAAAAAAATATAACATACAATAATTGTCCAGACACATGCTTGAAACCCACCCCATACACCGATATGCAGTTTAATCCGGTTTCAAAATTGACATCATCACCAGTATAGTATTACTACTGCGCAGTTTTATCTGCGCCCCGTTCAAAATGGAAAACGTTGCAACGTGTTTTGTTAAATCTGCAAAGTGTGACAATCCGCGATCTTAATATTCATTAATTCATGTACTATGCACATTTAAGAAGTCTGTTACCAATTGTTGTTTTATATAGTGCAATTCCAACCCTATGCAAGTCGACCCAAGTGACATAGTGTTTATGAATAAATCCATTAAATTATATGTCTTTGTGATTTGTAATAGACAAGGTACATATTAAATTGCTGATTTGATTGCATGTCTGGCTCCTCACATATATGCAAACACTAGAAGAGACAAAGCACGCAATGTCTGTACAGTGTAAACCGCTCGCTCTGGCCCTTGTCCAAACGTATTTTCTGGACAAAAAATCATGTCCAGCTGGTCGCCCTGCAGCTTAAATACAATGACTCTGACGTGTGTGAATATTGAATAAATGGCATGTATGTCATAATGAGCTCCATTACCGACTCTTAGCACAGCGATCTGTGAATTAAATACATACACGAATAGCTGAAGCATGGTTAGCATATGGGGTGAATAAGTACCATGGCATCGTTAGTAACAGCGTGTCATGGAGCATGGCGATCACGCATCCACATAACCATGTGGACGTTGACTAATGTTAACCACATTTCAACTTTGACAACCATTTCCCAAACATCTAGCTTTTCCTTAGGCGCAATAGTCGACTGTCAAATATATATGTTGGCCATTGTGAGGATATGGTTGTATTAAAATAACCATATTAGGGAGTGTCGATTTTCAGACCAAGCGAAGCCGATCTGTTATCACGTTACCACTGAAAGACCTGGCTCGGTTACAATGCCAGTCAAGTCAGTGATACATCTTATGAAACATATGGTCCTTGTCCTGAACATGGGCAGTAACTACGCAAAAACTCATCATATTGTGCACATAATACTAGTACGCCAGTGAGAGTTGGACATTTCTTCTGAGAAGAGGGATCTTGCCGTCTTTAGCTATCACCATTGTGTTAATGTGAATATTTCGCAGGTACCGGCTCGTATGTTTGCTGTGAAGTTGGTTATGCGTCGATCATAGCAATTAGATTGCTTTAGTCCATAGAGGAGATGTGATTGATGATGTGACTCTGACTATATGAAGTGACAATGGCCTGTTATTAGATCTGCATGCTCTCAATGCATTTACAGGCCCTGCTGAATCAATTATTAGGAGCGGAATCCGATATATATATATATATATATATATATATATATATATATATATATATATATATATATATATATATATATATATATATATATATATATATATATATATATATATATACGCATGAGTTTAGGCCGCAACAGCGTTGCTGCCTACTAAATAATAAAGACATACCATTCCAACAGCAACGCCGCGTCCGTAATGAAGCATGCATTCGCGGCATAATTGTTTATGGCACCGGCCTACACATCATGTAGTTGATTATGCCGTCATATGATTGAAGGATAACTTGACTCCCAATTGGGTAAGAATATAACACTCATCGAAATGGATATTCGATTAGCAAAATGAAATTTAGCGTGCCTTTTCCAAGGACTGGGGCCGGCTTATTAACACGATACATACATACCCAAGGATAGCGCAGCGTGCAATGTAAAGTTAAATGCCTACTATAGAACGGATAAATACACTCATATATATTTACCTTTGCGTGCTTGGTTATTCAGTAATCAAACTCCGTCATGCTGCACTCTTGACAAGCGCATTGTGTGTTTATGACATTCGTTACACATCAGAATGATGTATCTAGCATCAGTTTTGCAATTCAGTAATAACTTATTATCCACTAAACTGTATTTGTGTGCGCAATGCTCATTTAATGCTCTGCAAATAATGCATCGTATTCTACTTCATAATTTGCCAAATATGGAGATCAATTAATTTAGTTGTATATGCCAATGCTATCTAGAGAAGCTCAGCTGGCAGTTCTAATAGACATTTCCAGTTTATCCATCCACCATATGACGTCATACTCAACGCCGTGCCGTCTACGATTACGTCATGAGCAATGCCGTCAAGCATGGCATAGATTCGTGCGGCATAAACGCATAATTGGAGTCAAATTAGTTTCAGAATAATCCACAACATACCCGTATAGTTGTCTAGAAATTGAGATTCGGAGACCGCAGGGATCGATCGATCCCAACACATGCGAAGTGTAGTTTGAGCTTAACTTGAGATTGGCGGGACATAGCTAAACTGGAAAGGTGCATTGCCTATAGAATACTGACATTTTCTTATTGATTAGATATCTGTTTCGAGCAAGTATGTTAACGTCATTTATGGTGTGTGGGTGATAAAACATAATGACTGTCAGCGTACAACGTCAATCATTTCTCGCTTCACGTTCGTACACATAATCATTACATTATCTAGCGTCTACAAATGTCGCCCCCTTATCTGACAGTACAGAAAATTGGAGAATATGTTTAACATTAGTTGATATTCTGAGCCAGCATGGTACCCGATGCTCGTCAGCATTCTGCGATGTAGAGTAAAGTACGCTGGGGACTAACTCTAGTTTTAGCTAACCCCCACGTATCCCTAGCTAAGCTTCACGCACGCTTTGCTCATGGTGGGATAGATCGATCACTGTACACTCTGAAGCTCAATTTCCATAAAACAGTAAAGGTAAGATGTGGATCATTTTGAAACTAAATTTGACTGTACACGGTTGCTGCCTATGACCGCAACAACGCACCACCCCCAGCCACCAAAGCCCTGTCAAACTAGTTTCAAAATACTCAACGTAATTTGTATTAAATAGTAATGGCATGCAATTCGTACAACTTGAGGCACTATTATGCATTTATGACGGGATAAATCGCGTCTCGAATGGCGTAAGTATGTAAGACGCCACCATACGCGTGACGCTACAGAGTATGACGTTATATGATTGATCATAACCTATATTTTTCTATTCACTGGGTACTTACGTGTAATGCGATAGAATGGCACATGCACAATTTACTAAGAACAACCTTAATATGTGCTTATCCTGATAACAATAACAGAGTGGACACATACATGTGTGCATCATGTCACGCACGACACCCGCGGGTACACACTATACAAACACGATCGCATAGCGATATACACAGGGCATTATGGCTATACTTCAGTTGTAAGAATTGTGTGTTGCGTTAACTGATTAAAAACGGTTTTTTGCCAATGCTCGTGTATTTTATTGCTGAGGCACAGGGATCGCATAATAAGCAACCTCACGGTGTAGACACCCGGTGAAGTTATCTGTATGATGGACTGCACAGCTTATTATTCAGTTAAACGGCTAATAATGAGGAGAACTGGGAGAAGAGATAATATTATCTCTGTTTCCCATGAGTAATCATTGGCACAACGCGCATCATCGTGCTGTCATATGTGACGCATGCTCCCTGCTTCAATTCCTTTTCGCGGAGACATTCACGTGTTTGCTTTCCTGAGTGTATTCCTTCTCAAACAAGCTATGCCTCTCAATTTGCGTAGGGAGTTCTGATGAGCATATCGTTCTAAAGGCCTACGTATTGCACAGAGATATCACTATTTTCTCATTACATTACTATGCTGAGTACAGGGTACTAACAGCTAATTGACCATATTCTCTGGATAATATTGTTAACACAAGTCTTATTGTTCAGCGGAGAGGTGGGAATTGTGTATGCTATGACAATATCAAGGAGTGTGCCACCCACCCAGAACATGTCAATACTTGTAAATGTACCAAAACCAGCATCTCAGATGGAGTCCTTTTGAGGATATGACAGACATTTTCCAAAAGTGTCCGTATTTTCCTCAGTACTATCTTGTATTTCTGAAGTGGATAGCTTAGCAGATATACAGATATAAAACAGTATTCTCCAACCTCTGCATCGCAATATATGGTGTAGATGTCTGAGAGATGCTTGCCATCTTGCACTAGTGCAGCCATTTTAACAAAACCGATTGTTTGACGGAAGCAACAATGGGTTTTTAACGCTCTGTCACCAGGAACGTATAACACAGACACCAACACTGAATGTTGTAGGCCATATACTTCCAGTCATATAAGGGATTCGTCTGGAAAATGGCAACCAATTTAAAACTCGATTACGGATTCCGAATTATAATTTTACTACTTAAGGCACATGCTGTTGAATATATTAAATCTAATTTGACTGAATCAATGACTGTAGGTGTCGATCCCAGTACGGGCACAGTGTGAGTAAAGCACAGCTAGAGATCGGCGGGGCATAGCTAAAACTGGAGTCATCAATTAACACTTTAATGACAAACTTGTTTGGAAAATTAAAATATTCACTTATTGAATGTCCATTTGCAGGCCAAGAGAAGGATAGTTTTAAAAATGTACCACTATAGTGACTGGCTCGGTTACAGACTATAGTCTTCTCTTGGCCTGTGAATGGGAATTACTCAAACCCACTACCGAGGCCGGTTATGGCCGGTTTCGTCACGAACGGGATAACCCCTCCCGTGTTCACTTTGGCTTTAGATTCACAAGCTGGCCATAACGGTCTTGAGAAATGGCCATTGGTGGACCAAAAGAGGGCGTTGTTTTA
>CM067364.1:13279038-13368355 GCA_034401795.1 Chaetoderma sp. LZ-2023a
CCTCGCATCTGTCACTAATTGAGCTGTTGCCAACACATTTTGAAAACTGTCCATTTCCTGTCATGCCAACTTGCGAGGTCTAGGATTTCACATGTACTGCCTTGTCTTCTACAAGAAACAGTTCATGTTTTATAGAATCAAGGTGGCATGTAGTTGATCATGACGCCATATGATGGATGGATACATTGGGAAGGTCCATTGATATACCATAGATCAATAACAATAATGCATGCTGGGAGAATACTATATATATTATTCTCCCAGCATGCATTATTGTTATTGTTCTATGGTATAGCAATGGACCTTCCCAATGTATCCATCCATCATATGGCGTCATGATCAACTACGTGGCGTATAGAGTGACGCAATGATGATTACGTCATGGCCGACTCGATTTAATACCTCGTGAACGCTAGTCTAGTTCGGCATGGTGTACAAATTGTATGTCTTCGCATTTAATATACATTATGTTGGACATTTTGAAACCAACTTGGCTGGGTCCCGTTGCTGTAAAAATAAAAATAAAAGGATTTGTCATTTTACTAGTCCATCGAAAGTGTGTGGAGGATGGAATGCTTTTATTGTGGAGTAGCTGGTGTGAATATGTGTCCTTGGAATACACCTTATGATCTAAATAACTAGATGCCTTGAATTTAGAGCCATTGTACACCGCTAGGTCTAAGAGATCAACTGAGCTATCACTAATATCCAACTTCAGTTCGATATTTAGAGTGAGTAGGAATTATGTGAAGTCCTCTTTAGAGTATGGCCAACTTAAGAAGATGTCATCCAGATAACTATCACAGTTAAGAGGGCTTTTAGAGAACATTTTAAGGGCTGCGTTTTTCCATTCTGCCATGTAAATATTTGCGAAACTAGAGCTAAAACGTGTGCACATTGCGCACCCACCAATCTGTTGGTAAATATCTCCATACAACTAAAAAGCATTGCCTTTTAGACTAAGTTCTAATAGGGACACGATTTATGTATCAGGACGCTGAATATCCGCATAGTTCCTAAAGGCCATTCAGACCGAGTCCATACCCTTTTCAATATCAATGTGTATGTGTACATTGAATGAGTTTTACTAGGCAATCTTCAGTGTTTTTTGTAGACAGCGTTGGTGCCTTTTAGCAATGGGCTGTAGGTGATAATTGATAAACTCGCTGATCCTGTATGATTCAGAGACACAGTATGACATAATTGGCCTACCTGGTGGTGGCATAGGATTCATCCAAGAGCTTATCGGTGTGTAAATGTTAGGCAGTAAGTATAATGCACGTGGCTTGTAATCATATTTAGCAGACAGGTCCTTAAGTTGCATTTTACTGATCATATCCTGTTTCAGTAATGCCTGAAGAATGCCATCAAATATGAGCTACCTTTGTGGCCAAATAGCTGCATCCAATTTTGTGTAGTGCTTAATGTTATGCAGCTGTCGCAGAGCTCCCTGTATGCAATTATCTTTTGTCATCATGATTGTAGCCGAGCCCTTATCTGCTGGTTTGATGCTACTATTAGTATTGCGTACACTGTTTAGTGCCAGACGTTCCGGTGCAGATCAATTTTGCTTATCTGATGCGACTACTAGGTCCCCTATTAGATCTTTTGTGATTTTTACACATCCAGTTGTGGCTGGATCAACAAGTTCCAGTTTCGTTTCCCAGCCCGTTTTGTCTACAAAAGGATGACATTCACCTGTAGTATCCACACAGAAGTATGCTAATTTAATTGTGCGCTTAAGTTCCTCAATGTCCCACATACCATGATCAAATAGGGCATCTAGACCAGTTTTAGGTGTAGGTGTTGGCACAAAAGTTATTACGTAATTTAGAAGTGATCTTTCTGATTCACTTAAGGGCAAGCGAGTGAGGTTAACACTATTAGTACCTAGGCCAGTGTCTGGGCGACTATGACCGTGACCAAAATTGAGTTTAAGTCTACGCAATGCAGCCAGTGGGTGTATATTGTGTGTGCTGTTTCCTCTGTTCAGTGAATATTACCAGAGCCCACTCTGAATTGTGCTGCAGGTATTGCTGGTATCGTGTTGATACTGAACCCAGAAGATAAGGCCGCCGCGTGTATCTCTCTGATGGTTGCTTGCAGAGGTTAGCGTGCTTGAATAGTTTAGGGGTGCCAGAGAAAATGTTTTAATTGGGAAATAGTAAGCGGATGTCGCTGGACAAAGGTTGCAACCGTTACTTCGCGATGTTAAAATTTGCATCGTTAACATTAATACCCATGTTAATGTTGATTTTCTCAGTTCGTGCCTTTATATCGCCTGATTATGCACCTAGCATGATTCAGATTGACCCCTGGGAAACAGGCAATACCAATCTCAGGGCGGGGGAGACAGATTTATCCTACTAAGATTGGATGAGCGAAAGAGTAGAACTTTCTTTGTTATTGAACGCAGCCACCAATTAATTGTGACTGTTGTCGCAGCTCGGAATTTCCGGAAAGCGGTCTTATCCGATGCTACAGATGTGTTGTTCTGAACCTGTAGGTTTGTCTGATTGCTAGGTTGGGCTAGTGTGGGTGTGACACTAACCTGAGGTATGCTAGAGGAAGGAGACGGCGTGTTGAAGTTTTGCCGACTGCGATTTCTCTACCACAGTCGTGGAGACTGTGGAACGAGTGGTCGAAATTCAGTAAGTGATGCTATACAGATTGAATACTATTCTGTGCATTCTGTGATTGTGTGGTATCAGTTCGCATAACTGTTAATATAACTAGATGTCGCTGGGCCACCCACTATTGCTATTGGGGAGCGTCTCCTATCCCAACGTTTCAGCGGGGTGAGGTTTCTGCTGTGATCTAGGGCGCTTATTATGTCGTGAGAGTGACGTTGGCGCAACAGTCCGCGGAAGTGTCAGTGTCTGCGGGCCTGAGACCTTTCGACTTTTGATTTCGTGTCTACTGGTCTGATGAATTCGAAAAATGCAGTACTAGCAGGCTTTTCTAGTTTGCGTAGCTAATTGTTTTAGCTCATCCTACAGCTACGTGTTGGGCACGTTTAAGGTCAACACCTGGCATTTTTTGCGCGGAAGCGTGTTCGACGCTTACATCCCCAAGCTGGAATTCATAGTTGTGCATCATGGTTGTAATAATGGATCTACCCAATGCGAGATTGGCCTTAGCCAGTGAGTAAAATATCTCTGTGCATGGTATATCGGATTTGCAAAACCTATTCATTTCGTCAATGTTGGTGCCAGACCTCTGCTAAGAGAGTCCTCTTCCAGGTGCGTCTTGAGGACCATCGTGTGGTGAAAGCATGGCACGATGCGGTAATATACCTTGATTAGACTTGCATTGCCTGGATTGGTTGGTTTGAGCTGGAGATTATAGTGGCGATGGTTACTGGAATTGATTGATTAATCAAGCAAACAATCAAACAATCATGCACTCACTCAATCGGACACTCAAGCAAACAAACTCTCAATCAATCAATCAATCAATCAATCAATCAATCAATCAATCGAGAGATACGAAATAGAGAAGGGAATGTTAATATAATTAGCTACATTGTAATATGTATTCAGGGAGCTAGTGACTGTTTAATTGATTACTTGTAATTAAACCTGAAAAGCAGTCAATATGTACAATTTATTATTTAATATATAATATTCACTATTTAATATTTTAATATTTTAATATTAATAACAACAATAAAAATACAATACCGATTACACTCTAAGGCCGTGTTCTCACTGGAGAGTTAATCGGAAATAGCGCCATGCCTCAGTATCGCGTTACGCTGGTTAAGTCTCTAGTGAGAGTGCGGCTTTCGCTTCGAAAAACTGGGCTGAGCCGGCAGTCTCCTTGTATAAGTGTATACTCTTGTCAAATCATTGTACGTTTCGGCTATATGGCTTCTTCAGCAATTGATAAGCTCTAATCAATTTCTTCCAGTGTCTTACCATATGCATTTGTGCTTCAGCTAACCCTTTCCCCTTGCCATGGAGCAACCACGTCTTGACCATTATGATATAGAGTGTAATTCTGTTGAGTATTTTGGAAAATATTTTTTCCCAGCAAGTTATTGCCGCACCATCCAATTAGCTTTGGGCTCCAACTAGGCTATATCCGGCTCTTGACTGGGTCCTATAAATGGTTATAAGCAACATATTCTGGCCAAATTAATGTGTAAATATGCAACAGCCTACCGACACGTGCGGATTTTACGTAACCGGTTGAAGCAGACACGCAATCACAGAGTCGGTGCTAGAAGGATCCATGCCTAGCTATGACCCGCCCATTTCCACCTAAGCTCCACCCACGTCTTACCGGTGTTGGGATCGATCGAACCCTGAATTCCCAGAAACTGGCTATCAAGGTAACTATACAGGTAAGCTGTTACATATTTTGAAATTAATTTGACTGTGTGCTGTTGCTGCATATGGCAGCAACCGTTGCACCCACCACCCCATTTTGCTTGCGACGTAATTAAACATGTGATGTAGGTTATGGTATCGGATCCCTCAATCGGGGATTGGGTCAGCAAGTCCCCAGGCATGTGCTCGATAGCAGCAAAGAGTCCTGTCAAATTAGTTCCAACATATTCAACAGCTAACTTGCATAATACAGATTTGGAAAAAAATATGTAAATTCACCATTCAAATGGTTACATATTTGTCTATAAATATTGTTTTGACATTCAGGTAAAGGTCGTTTAAAATTATCTTTCCGAATGTAGGTTGAGAATTTTAATTTTAATATTAAATGGGAAATTCACTTGGGGTGGTCTATTTAGAACATAATACCGTTTAATCTAGACGTTTGCCGTCGCGTTCTCGACCAAACAATTGGGCTCATTACCATTGAATATACCGTTCCATTAAAAATTAGTTTTCGTGTCAGCAAATCAGACCCTTCACAAATTAATAACATGTCAAATCTTTATTGAGTGAGTGTATGTCAGGGGGTGGAGATATTTCCAAAAACCTTCAACGTGCCAGAGTCGTGATATTTACAATCCGGCATCAATAGATCACTTATCCACTGCCATCGCAGATGATTCACGGCGACTCCTTTGAAGTACTTAATAAGACGATATGTATTAATATCTGACAGATTGCCAAGTTATCCTGACGATGACTCTCTACCGGAAATATGGCATGTAAAATGTCGGAAGCCATGTCAGGGTAAATTTATAAGGCAATAAGTATTTAAAAATAAAATGTGCAAAGGTGTGATTATTTGAAGTATGACTGTATTACGTTCATACACAAACTGATAAGATAAGATAATACGAGCTTAGCCCTTTTATGAGGAAGCCAGCCAAAAACGTTCTCCGCAGTGGTCTTCAGGAGAGTCCATTGGGAGTCAGATTAGTTTCGGAATTACATGTACAGTTATTTTGAATACAAATTTGTGGTATTCACAATTCATAGTTTCAAATTGATTGCAACATGCGTAACTAGTTGACAGAGCTTAGCTTGAAAGGGGCGGGTCATAGCTAGAAAAATATTGCTTAAACATTTAATGACAGCATTTAACCAGCCATTCCAGTGATCAATGTTAAAAAAAGTCTTCACTTGGCCTGCAAATATACATTCAATAAGCACATATTTGGATTCTTAGCCACAAGTTTGTCATTAAACGGTTAATCAATAGAGCGATCCATTTCTAGCTATGCCCCGCCCTTTTCAAGCTACGCTCTTCCCACTAGTTACGCGTGTTGTACTCGATTTGAAACTTTGAATTGTGAATTCGAAAAGTGTTAATTCAAGATAACTGTACAGGTAATTCCGAAAGTAATTTGACTTAGGAGGGACACCGTTGCTACCTGTTGCAGAACCATATCCCAATCAATTTAGTTTCAAAATATTCAATATAACATTTATTAAGTAATACATTCATCAACAGACATATCATTCATACATTACTTAATGACATTTCTATTTTCAAGGCGGGCGTATAGGCCATTCTGGTTTTGATCCCGGCTATCTAAACATGCGACGTAATTGATTATGCGATCAGAAACGTGAGTGACGGATCGGACGCACGCACGCACTCATGAATGCGCGCCGCGCCCTTCCAATTCAAAGTATACGTACTCATCCGGTCGAACTACTTCCAAAAGTATGTAAAATGCCACTCATTTACCCGTTTCAAAATGCACATCTTGCTGGTCTTGAAAGTCTATCCAAGCGATCGTCTGTCTTAACCGTTTGAACCCTAAATGACGAAACAGATACCAGTCAAATTACCTTCACAATTTTGAACGGGATGTTTGTTAAGTAGTAAAGATATACAATTCGCACAACTTGTCGGAATAGCCAGCGTTTCCGACAGACTGCCTCCAATCATTCATGACGTAACTGATTATGACGTAAACATATTTGTGACCTAGTTGATTGCGACGTTACATGGTTGACTGCGAAACTGGATTTCGCAATTATCAAGTCAGATGGCGGTTGGAATGGAGGAGTCCAGTTTCGTAGTCTATCATATGACGCATAATTAACTACGTCACATGTAGGCTGGCGTCATAATCAACGAACTAAGTTCATCAAGCACGCTTAATTGGTGACAGAGGAAACGGTGTTCTGCGAATTGTGTCTTTACTATTTAATACACATGCTATTGAATATATTGAAACAAATGTGATCGAGCGCTGCTGATGCCCTATGCATAGGCAGCAACAACACCCAGTCAAATTAGTTTCAAAATAGGCAACAGCTTACCTGTATACCTTTCTGGAAAATGATAGTTAGGGAGTTCAGCGACCGATCGATCGCAACACGGAAGAAGTGTAGGTGGGGCTTAGCCAAAGATGGGCGGAGCATAGCTAAAACTGTATTCCGTGAGTTTAGACCCTATCCCTGGAAACTAGCAAATAAACGCCTTAAAGATTGCAGCACATAACTCTATTCCTCCATTATGAAGTTGTATACTGATTTCCGCAAACAAAATCATACCTCCTGATCGAGGTAGGCTGTTGTTAACTGTAATATCAATGCAAAATATAGACCATGTTGACAAGAATTTTCTACCTGTTGTAACCTGACAAACTAATATAATTCGCAGGCGTCGGTGCATTCGTCTATGTTGGTCAATTGCGCGTAGAGTATGCACCTACATATTTCACCACACACGTAAGATAAGATGTGTGTGTCAGTGTGTTGCAAAACGCCCTTGCAGGTGCCAATAACTTGATGAGTAATCGCGTGAACATGGCACACGCAAACCACCAGCATGTTCTTTCAGAATATATGATAATTTCGCAGATTACAATAACATATGGATATCGACCATATACTTAAACAGTAACATGTTAGAACAACTCACATATGTCTTAGCCTAATTGTCGTCGCCTATTACCGCATATATGGCAGTATTTCCTATATAATGATACGTTCAAACAGTCGGCTTATAATACGTAGCCATTTTTCGGTCCCAGGATATCAATCATACGGGTATAGTGTTTAATGTGCTGAACTAATTTTACAGGAACGTGTTGCTGGAAATGCCGCAGCAGGTATCCCGTTAAATTAGATTGCCGTGTGGATTTTCGGTTCCAAATGTGGACATTCGCGGTCATTTGACAAATAGAAAATAGCAACACTCTATATATTCTTAGCTATGCATAATACGCGATGCTTTATAATAAAGTGACGCTAATGGAGGATGCCGGGTTATACATCAATCATATGCCGTCATATTCAACTATGTGTAGGTTAGAGTCATAATCAATTAGGCCATGACTAGCGCAGTTGTCGCGTGCGTCACTAACGTTTACTTGATTACGGGCTAAGCGCTGTTGTGGGAATTGTATGTTTTTACTATTACTAAACATGCGGTTGCATATTTTGAAACTAACTTGACTGAGCGCTGTTGCTTCCACAGGCTGCACCGGCACCCAGTCAACTTAGTTTCAACATATTCAGCAGATTACCTGTTTATTTTCCTGGAAATTGATAGTCAGTGAGTTTAGGGGTCGATCGAGACCAACATGGGCGAAGCTTAGCTAAGATTCAACATATCATACTTAACTCTGAAGTTCTCGTTTGGTGCAGCTGTTTTGAAAATGGTCACAGTAGAGGGGGATCAATTTCCAGCTATGCCTCGCCCATTTCTAGCTAACCTCCGCCCACTCTGTCCATGTGTTGGAATCGATTTATATACTTTGAATACTGCATTCCACGAATATTAATTTCAACTATACCCCGCATAACTTTGCTATGCTGGGCCAACTGTGGTGCTTGGTTGGCATGGTTGGCAATGGATATTGGAATCGGACACACATTCACAATTGGTTGTCACAGTCGCAGTTGCCAATGAAGAGCTGGGCGAATGTTGGCATAGCAGGGGAGACAGTACACGTGTAGTACAGTCGGTTGCCCAACGTTGGGCTAACACCTTATATCTAAAACATTTACTAAACTACTATGTGTGGGTTGGGGCAACGTCCGTCAAGGTCACCGTTGTGTTACAAGTAGTGAGCCGATGTAGGCCCACCAACTTATAGGCAACCGGATATTTAAAAATGATATATATATATATATATATATATATATATATATATATATATATATATATATATATATATATATATATATATATATATATATATATATATATATATATATATATATATATATATATATATATATATGTATATATATATATATATATATATATATATGCATTTGGCCAGAATTGATATAACAGTGGCAATGTTACAGTTCAGTTACAATTGCTGGGTCAACATAAGCCGAAAAAACGAGTAGCACATGTATGCAACAAATACTATGCAATATTGCTTGGGCTGACGTTGGTATTATGGCAAATTACAAGTGCGTTGCAGTTGTTGGACCCACGTATGCCCCACATCGTACAGCAAATAGAATGTTCAAACAGCATGTAGATGTTGGATCAATGTTCGGCGTATAGCTTGCGAAGTACATTCGCTAAGCACATGTATGTTAATACCGGGGCTTTCCTGTGTATCCATCACTCACATAACCATAATAAACTCGTTAGCTGATGCCATAATCATTGGCATCAGAAAAGTAGTAGATACGTTGGTTTCACTTAAGTGATGGCGGACGAAGCGCTGTTGTACGAATTGTATGGTTTTATAGCTTAGTGATAATGCTGTTGTATGTTTTGAAACTAAGTTGACTGAGCGCTGTTGCACAGGGAGCAACAGCATCCAGTCAAATTGGTTTCAAAATATTTAACGGCTTACCTGTATTGTTTTATGGAAATTGAAATTCAGAGAGTGTAGGGGATCAACCGAACCCAACATAGGAAAAGTGTGGATGGCGCTTAGCTAGAGAGGGAAGAGGCGAGAGGGCGGAAGAGAGAGAGAGAGAGAGAGAGAGAGAGAGTGAGAGAGAGAGATAGAGAGAGGGGAGAAGAAGGATGGAGGGAGGGGGGAGGGATGGAGGGAGCGAGGGAGCAGCGAGGGAGGGAGAGAGAGAGAAATAAAGAGAGAGAGAGAGAGTCGGCAAGGGAAGAATGGTGGGAGTGGAAGGAACTCCGAGTGATGCATACTGGCGTGCTTGCACAGTTCTAGTACAGTACTCCGCCTAAACAAATCAACATGTCTCTAGATAAAAAACACGGTCTGCCAGTTAGTAAGAACTTGTTGTTGAATACGTATTGGACCGCAATGGACCTTTTCATGTTTATCTATGCCCCGCCAACCTCTAGCTAAGCTCCGCCCACACCTCGCCGTGTTGGGATTGATCGATCCCTGAATGCCCTAGCTCAATTTCCTGAAAACTGCACAGAGAAGCTGCTGTAACTAATTTGACTGGGTGTTATTGATGCCTATGGCAGCAACAGCGCCCAGCCAAATTAGTTTCGAAATAGTCAGCATAATATGTATTAAATAGTAAAGGCATACAATGTGTATAACAACGCTTAACCCGTCTTCAAATATGCGTTCGTGACGTACTTATCGACACCATTCATGCTGTCATTCATCATGACGTTATTCTACACATTCTACGTTGATTATGACGTCTTATGATGGGTTGATACTCTGGAAAGGTGAATTGTGCCGGACGGCATTACTGCCTTAGGAAGCGGTGTACTCCACTTCAGCTGTGTCTAAAAGATTCTAGATTAGATCCTACTTTTTTTACTTGCCCTGGACACATCTCAAGTCATTCACGAGCTGCGCTGCACTGAATGTGCCCATATATTTACAGTGTGGGCGCAATGGTGTATATGTTGCTTTATTTATATAGCCAGTTAAATAAGTACGTGTTGTAATATACTGTGCCTAATCAATAGTTTAAGTTTAAATCCGTATTTATTCCATTAGAAATGCACATATTGGAGTAATGTTCAGTTCGCAGCTATGCTGTATAAATATCTTTCTCGCTTAAAATAGTTTTATGTTTTAATTCCATTTCAGTATGTCTTGTCAAAACCAGTTGTACGAAATTGATAATCTACTATGACTAAAGATAATAATTATCGCGTCATTTCGTAGGGGACGTAAAGCTGTAGGCAAGCAATCCTTCGGGGAAGCAAGTGAAAGATAGATACATGTATGGCCCAAATAAGTGCAGTGTAAGCAGGCAATACAACCATCTGAACAATAACAATAACTACAAAAACAACAACAACATCAACAACAACAACATCATCAGCATCAACAACAACAACAACAACAACAACAACAACATATACCTGGCAAACATTCCGTGTCACATGGTACTGACACGTGTCTTACACATGTCATTAAATGTGTTCCTTATTTTTCTACCAAATGTATAATATCAACAAACGGAGAACGATTTCTGTATCATTGTGCAGGAAATATGATTCGGCCAACGTTAGACCAATGCGCCGCATGATTTGTGGCCAGCCTAGACATCTAATGGTGGGCCAATATAGACAGCTAATGTTTGGCCAACAACGACAACGACTGCTGGCCTGATATTATGACATACATTGGGCCAACATTGGGTGAATACATTGGGCGCAAAATGTTGTGCCAACGTTCATTCAATGCACAAACTAATGTTGGGCCAACCTAGATAAGCAAGGTTGGGCTAGTATTACGACGTAAGTTGGTCAACGTTGAGCCAACGCAGTCTTGCTATATTGGGACAAGAAAGCAGTTCAATATTTTGAAATTGATTTGATTGGGTGTCGGTGCTGTATAGTCAAATTAGTTTCAAAGTATTTGACAGAATATTTATTAAATATTAAATCCACCAAGGGCATACATTTCGTACACCTGGCATACTTTTAAATGGCCATGTTGCAGCTAGATACGTCACTATGTAATCGTGTGATATAATGGGGGGAATCCAGTTTTAGCTATGTCTCGCTCATCTGTATCTAAGTTCTACTCGGATTTCATCAATGCAGGGATCGATTGCTCCCTGGAACCTCTGACTATCAATTTCCAGAAAACTGTATATGTAACCTGTTGAATAGTTTAATAGTAATTTAAATGAGCACCGGCCCTGCCTAGTGTCGCAACAGAGCCCTGTCAAATTACTTTCAAAATATTCAACAGCATGTTTATTAACTAATAAAGACATAAACAAAATAACGCGTGGTCCGTCATTAACTAAGCGTTCGTGACGAACTTAGTTTAAGTCCGCCGTGATGTACTTGATTATGACCTCATCTTACACGTCACCTAGATGCGTATGCCGAATTGCTAGATACACTGAACTCCTCCATGCCGTCATATGCGTGAGTGGTAGCGCAGTTTGCATGTATGCATGTAGAGCATTCGAGGTGCATGCATACGACTGCTCACATGTTCAGAGCAATTTAAGTATGTATGAATTAAATTCGTTATCTCTGGTGACTATGATTGGCGATTTAAGTACTATACTATTTGTGTTTGTGAACCATGCATACCAGTACGGCCCTTCGATGAGTCAAAGTGTGCTTATTTCTGCTCAATGGCATATCAAGCAGTTATAACTGACATAGCGCATTTTTTCATGATACATCATTGACTGGAATACATTTTGAGAGAAGCACACCATTCGTAAAAGCCCTTACGGATGTATCATATTTGTCTCTGTACCAACCACCGAACTTGTGTAAGATGTTGGAATTATTTGATCGTAATGTAAATTCAGATGTGTGTAACACTTAAGGTTCTTGTGGACCGAAAACCAGACAATATAAGTGCAAATTGCTACATATATGATGCACATTTGAAATACAAGTGTTGTTGCAAAAATGTCTTACTAAATATTCTAAAATAATCATTATATCATTCAGCAGACTGTTGCTGTTTATTTACAAAGTATATTACTGTAACTTGATGGTAGCAAATGCAGCGACAACTTTGCTAAATTATAATCCAAACATTCAGCTTCTTTTAAAAAGCCTTGCCTAACAATGTAAGTAGCTGGAGCGTATGCCATGCTACTCTTCCGCTCCCAGACGGAAAGACGGTTAGGAAAAGTATGTGTAGCTTTCATTGGCTGAGCACGCATTAGTTAGAAATGTACAGAAATTATTGAAATGCAATCAGTCTTTGCCAACTATCTCATTCTTTGAAAGGATGCAGTGAGATATAATAGCACCAGCAGGCTTCCGAATCCCATTTGATATGTCCAAATATCTACCATATCTAATTATATTAAACGTTAGAATCATATCCTGGAGCCCCTCTTATGTATTTACATTTGCCATTACTTAACGGAAATATATGCGAAAGACAACACATCACTACTCAGCGTATCAAAGAAAGCATTGCTATTCATATTTCACAAGATGATCACATATATTTGCTTATGTATGCAGTGTTATACGTCAGATAAACGCTACTTAGACACAATATGTCCCTGTCCATTAGACAGTATGAAACACCCAGAGAGTATGAAACACAAATCCCATTTACCCTATTCAATCTTCTTGCAGAGTCCGGGATGCATGATCAAAGGTCCCAAACATACTGCCTCGATCAGTACGTCACAATCAACAACGTCACGTGAATTCGCCACGTTGTACGAACTATATGTCTTTACTATACACATGCAGCTGGATATTTCGAAAAGGATGTGTCTGACCGCTGCTGGTGCCATAAGCAACAGCAGCACCCAGTCAAATTAGGTTCAACATATTCGACTGGGAGTACACTCGTATTGATATTAACAAAATATATGCATATGTCTGATAGATTAACCCCATCGTGCACTTGCCACACCGTAACCATTCTCTTCCATCCACCGTTCATACTCCGTCATTAGGGCGAGGCATTCGGCCGTCTCACATCCAGTTGCAGATGCCCGGCTTTGCATTCCGTTGTTCGCTTTCGGAGGACGTCTTCTCTGATCTGTCATGTAGGCTATAAGCTGGAACCGACAAGGAATCAGGGAAATAGGTATTCCGTTAATTATCCAGACATTGGAGTTGTCACGTCCACGGTCATCCGTAGGCTGTATGTCTGGGTTCGGTATAACTTCGGAATTTGGAATGATTGGCCTGCCATGTAAGTGGTCATACCAAACTGGCCTAGGTAAATGTGACAACTTTTGTTCAAGATCTATATGATGTGAAGGTATGTGGCCAGAAGGTTCGGCATCCATCGCCGTGCTACCGCTGTGTAGTAGGTCTGCAGGTACATCACGTTTTTCAATCGCCTTAGCAATCAGTGCCTGTAGCTGTTCGCCGAGAATATTGCCTATATCGGGTTGGTGAACGTTGATTTCCAAGAAGACTGGGTTTGCCTGTGTCTCAGTGGAAAGTCTCTCTACTGGCGTAGACTTACTTATATTTATCTGGCCATGCACTTCTTGTGCTTGAACTACATCCCGAGGAGTTGGCGGTTCGTTAATGTCTGTAGTTTCACCAGCATCTGGCAGAAGATTATGGATTCTTTCGCCTGCCATCTCTTCTCTCTTGGCCCGATGATGCTGGCCATGCTGATGATGGCCTCTTTCCAGATACCATGCTGTTTTGTGTTTCATGTCACCGCTATTTGCGGAGACTACCTGGTCATGCTCTTGTGATTCGGCCGAACTCAGAATAAGCGACACTAGTAGTGTAGAGCGGATCACCAAGGATCCAAAGTGTCTCATGCTTCCGACTGTGAATACAAGAAGAACACGTCAATACTTAGTAATTCGTTCAGTCGTCGTCGTCCTCGTCGTCGTCTTCGTCGCCGTCGTCATCGTCGTCGTCGTCGTCGTCGTCGTCGTCGTCGTCGTCGTCGTCGTAGTGCCTAACCCTGTTGATTTCAATGCTGATTAGTGTATGCAAATAACGATGAGGTTTATATTGATGGACAGAGAATATTCCCTACAATAGCATAGCTATCAGAAACATAACACTCGTTAGCTAAGGTCCACCCACACGTGTTTGCATCAATCGATCTCTGAACTAGCCGACTATCCATTTCCAGAAAACAAGACAGGTAAAACTGTTGAAAAGATTGAAACTAATGTTACTGAGTGACTATGTCAGCAACAGCTAAACATCCAACATCAACATTATTAATTAGTACGGACATGCACTTTGCACAGCAAGGCTTAGTCTGTCATCAGTTAAGCGGTCCTAACACATTTATCTACGACAGGCATGGCGTCATTGATTATAACCCCATCCTACATGCCACGTAGTTGATTATAACGCCATCTAATTGATGGATGAACTGTAAATGATCATTCCTTCGTTCTTGCGTGTGTCAGGGCCTGTAGGCTGTTGCTATATAATTACACGCGTTACTGTGTGTATTTGTGGAACATCCGGATTATGTTTACAGATTGTGGCCGCCCAAGGCATTGGAAAGTTAGAGAGTTCACTGATCGAGTAAATAGAGTCAGCTATACTCAGGCTCGATACTCCTTCAAAACATGAGGAAACATCATCTTGCGTGCGTGCGTGTGTGGGTGCGTGCGTCAAACGCCACGATTTGGCTCAACGTGTACCACCACAGAGGAACTTACCTTAAACTATAAGTTCTAGACTATGTTCATGATCACGTTAAAAAACAGAAATTCGAATCCGATCCGACAGTTTCTGGATCTATAAATATTTCAAAAATGCCTTTCCGATTTACTCAGATTTTAACACAGGGGAGTGTGTGTGATGTGCACGATAGGGTTGAACAAAGGTGGTCCTGATCCGCATAAATATGGACAATCCGGAAAACCCCGGCAAATGCGGAAAGTCTCAAGGAAAACTCCTTACAATGTGACAAATACGATAGGTTGGCGGTAAGCAGATACTGGTAGCGCATGTTGTAAAGAAAATACTCCTCCCTAACTATTTGTATATTTAAGACAAGTTACGCACGAACATTCACAGATTTTATAAATATCATGTTTAATAACATATGCACTTTACCTAGAAGCCATTGCTGGTTATGCCAATATTGAGAATCGTATAGTATATGATTGTACTGAAATTACGATTCTAGGAATTAAAAAAAAAAGGTTAAAAACTCACCTTGTATTCAGGAAATAACTTCTTGCGCTAATTCTAAAATAATGTTATACTTGTACGCATGTGGAACGGGCAATATATAACTGTATTTTAATAGCACCGTATTTAAAACCTCTAGTAAAATAGAACATCAAGTACAAACAATAAGCACCTATGACGGGCACACGTTTATACAAGGACCTCTCATGTCAGCTTATCAATTGTAAATACCACAGGACGCGCAATAGGTTCGTGTCTTTACTAACAGGAAGGTCGTGTTTACGGTAATTGATTAAAAGCGTAAGTAGTCATTTCATTTGGAGTCAATAAAGTAGCATATGCGTCACTTCAAAGTAGTCAACACATTTTAGGTATTGGCGTGAGGGTGTGTAGGTGGGTATGTGATTATGCACGTGCGCCTGATTATGCCCATGTGGTAGTGTATTCGCAACTGCACGACGACATTCGTGTTTATTATTGTTTCATAGATATAATTTGGTGTTCACTTTTTAAATGAATCTGATTTGATTGACTCAATTGGTACACATTGTGTGCGTAACAAGACAGGACCTGAGGAGTAAGAGATTAAGCTAATTGTCGTCCTAATCGTACCACGCATAAAATCTGTTCTTCTGTTAGCATGGCCTTCAAAGAATATATGACTCAGCATGCGCCACCGTCGTTATCAACGAGGCTTGATGCGTGCACCCCCTCCCCCCATTCCCATCGCCTAGGCATGACGCGTACTATGCTGCTCGTCACTGAGGCATGATGCGTACCATCATTATCGTCGCCTAAGCATGACTAACCATCTGGCTCATCCTGAAACCCATGCGGCCTAACACACATACCATTTATCCCCGTATCGCGTTTCCGTAACCATATGTTTCTTCCCTCTTTTGGGGCTCTTGCTATCTGACTTTCCGTTTCGTCCTGTCTGCCCTAGTTGCCATTTCCTACCACCCCTCCCTCTCCCTCTCTCTCAATGTGTCTTCCTATTCATCCTCTCACCCTCTAGATTTAGTTCACTCGCCTGTCCCTCTCTCCCTCCCTCCGTCCTTCCCGCCCTCCCTTCCTCCCTCCCTCCCCCTGCCTGCCTGCCTCCCTCCCTAACCCCTCCCTCCCTTCCTCCCTCCCTCCCCCACCTCCCTCCCTCCCTCTCTCCATTCCTCCTCTCGCTCCTCTGTCTCCCTCTCTCTATCTCTCTCCCTCTCTCTCTCTCTCTCTCTCTCTCTCGTGCTCTCCCGCCTCTCTCTCTCTCTCTCTCTCTCCCTCCCTCCCCCTGCCTGCCTGCCTCCCTACCTACATCCCTCCTTTCCTCCCTCCCTCCCCCACCTCCCTCCCTCCCTCTCTCCATCCCTCTCTCTTTCTCTCTCTTTCTCTTTCTCTCTCTCTCCCTTCCTTCCCTCCCCCTGCCTGCCTGCCTCCCTACCTACATCCCTCCTTTCCTCCCTCCCTCCCCACATCCTTTCCCTCCCTCTCTCCATCCCTCTCTCTCTCTCTCTCTTTCTCTCTCTCTCTCTATCTCTCCCCCTGTGACTACCCTCTATAGTATATCTGACCCACTCCTTCGTCGTCTCTCTCACCCTACACACCTTCTTTCTCCATTCTGCCTTCATTTATCTCTTTTAATCTCTTTCTCTATCGCTCATCTCACCCCACGCCCACATTCACCTCCCCCTACAGCATATCCTTGTTGGCTCCCTCCAGTTATTTGTATACGTCTCTATCTTTAAGCCTATCTTTTGTATTAGCTTCCTTACAGACTAACACTCTCCCATGCAAAAATCCATTCTCCCATCTCTCTCTCTCTCCCTCGTTCCCTCCCTCCCTCCCTTCCTCCATCCGCCCCCCCCCCTCTTCATCCCTCCCCCCCATCCTCCCCCTCTCTCTCTCCATCCCTCCCTCCCTCATCTTTCTCTCTCTCGCTCTCTCTCTCTCTCTCTCTCTCTCTCTCTCTCTCTCTCTCTCTCTCTCTCTCTCTGTCTCTCTCTCGAATTGTATGTCTTTGATAAATTTACTATCTAATACACATTGTGTTGAATAGTTTGAAACTAATTTGGCCGGGTGCTGTCACCGGTATATTTACATTGGTATTGCGATTCAGAGAGGTCGGTGTTTGATCGATCCCAGATTGGATAACGCGTGGGCGGAATTTAGCTGGAAATGGGTGTAGCATAGCTAAGAGTTGATCACGCAATTGTCATCGCATGACCATGTTCGTGCAATGCCTGACCGAAATAATATATTTCTAAGATGGACTGCCACCAAATATGTCATTAATATCACGTGCGCATATTACCTATTACCTGGTTTTGATTTGTCGTATACCCGTAGTGCATTTGCGGGCAACTTCACCAAACTAATATATCTCAAAGATGGACTAGCTATGCCCCGAGCACCTATTAAGAGCGTATGACGGACTAAACCCGGTCATGCATAACGCAATTGATTTGACGTCAACCTAGACGTCACGTAGTTGATTATGACGTCATTGCATTGATTATGTACTGGTCTCCTCCATTGCCAAGGTGGATGAAATGGCTGTGTGTACTTGAAATAGTAAGTACACTAAAATGGTTCAAAGTCGAGGCATACAGGAGAGACGGATGCATTTCATTATGAATCATGACACGGGAATGCGTACTATTTCCACATTTTGTGACGTTATTGCCATCTGTATTTTGCGAGATGTCCTGGGTACCCATATTTGGGTAAGTGGAATTGATGAATCCAGTTACAAAATCATATTACGTCATAATCAAATAAGTGACATGTAGCATGATGTCATATCTAATTACTTCATGAATGACGTAGCTAAGTTCGTCACAAACGCTTAATTGAAGACGGTTTTAGTGTTGATGCACGAAGTGTATGTCTTAACTAGTTAATAAACATGATGTTGAATATTTTGAAACTAAAGGTGTTTAATTAATGCCACACAAAATAGTATCAATACTGGACAATACTGGACAATACTGAGCACTACTGGCCAACACAGGCAAGCTGTTGCATATTTTAAAACGAATTTGCCATGGGGTTGTAACAGTAGTTATCTGTGTGTATTAAATTATAAACCCACTAATTGT
Source organism: Chaetoderma sp. LZ-2023a (assembly GCA_034401795.1). Lineage (NCBI taxonomy): Eukaryota > Metazoa > Mollusca > Caudofoveata > Chaetodermatida > Chaetodermatidae > Chaetoderma > Chaetoderma sp. LZ-2023a. The sequence goes on from CM067364.1 coordinate 13,297,494, forward strand.
AATGGTAACATCTACTAATATTTCAGAAGTAAAATAAAAGCCACTTGGCTGATCTTCCCATAGTGTAACCCTCATACTTAAATTGCCGTAAAGTAACGTTCACTTACACAACACTTTCGATGATATACTTCTTTTCCAGATCTGCCAGCTAGCATATCGACTCAAACAAATGGATGAATCCACTTTTAGCTATTCCCCGCCCATCTCAATTTAAGCTCAGCCTGGCATTTCCCGTCAACCTCTTAGCTCGGTGAATCTCAATTTCAAGAAAGCTACACAGGTAAGCTGTTAAATATTTTAGTCTGTTTGACGAAGATGTTCCCTACAATATGATAGCTAAAAGTAGAATATGTTTTGATACTAATTTGACTGGGTGGTATTCCTGCCAATGACAGCAGCAGTGCCTTTCAAAGTAGTTTCACAATATTTAACATAATGGTTATTAAGTAGTAAATATATACGATTCGTACAGATGACAGACTTTTAAAGTATCATTACGGACTTGGCTACGTCATTCATTATGCATTTGCTAGTGACGCCAGCCGCATGCTAGGTAATTTGTTATGTCGGCATATGCATAAATAGCAGATTGGTGTACTCCTGCATGGTTATTGCTCTCCGGGCATGGCGCATGCTTACCAATTTGAATTATGAATTCCCTGAATGTATCTCAATTGATGAATCCACGTGTATCTATTCCCCTCCGAACCCTAGCTAAGCTCCGTCCTTGTTTGGCCCGTGGTGAGATGAATCTAACCCCGAATTCCCAGTATCCCAATATCATGTTAACTATTCAGCTAACCTCTAGAACATCAACACAGTGTATAGCAAATTGTAATAGTGAACTATTCAATGTTCATGACATATTTCTCTCAATAATCAGTGTGACCTCAACCTAAATATTACACAATCGAGGATGGCGTCATACTCTTGACTGACATATCTGATTCATCCATTTCAAGGTAACTATGCAAGCAAACTGTTGCATATGTTGATGCTAATTTAAGAGGAACCTGTTGCTGTCATAGGCACTTATTTAGCAGCAAAATGGTCAACATAACTGTTCTTGCATTGTATACTATCTTTCGTATTAAGCCTTCGTATTCGGAAATGTTAACTTTTCCACTGATCTATCGATATCTAACACTTAGGTGGTTTCGAATCATACCAATACGTGACTTATACATATTCTTTTCACTATTTTGAAACTAATTTGACGGGGCGCTGTTGCTGCCATAAGCAGCAACAGCGCCCAGTCAAATTAGTTACAACATATTCAACTGATTCCCTGTATAGTTTTCAGGAAATTGATAGCTAGATCATTCGGGGATCGATCAATCCCAACACGGCCAGGTGTGGGTGGAGCTTAGCCAGTGATGGGCGGGGCATGGCTAAACATGGAAAGGTCCACTGGACCACGTCCACTTTGTAACCATGCGACCTGGGAAGACCAATGACAAAGCGGGTCTATCCATTAGCTGTGTCACTTGCTACTGTAATTACATTGAAATTACAGTCTTAGCAAATCCGGGTCAGGATATTAAAACCGATTAAATTGTGCGAACACAATAGGCAGCGTGGCATGGGAGGTTGGCTGGAATTGGATCATTCTGCATAGCTAGCATGCTCAAAGCCACTGTCCAATGTTAAGAAATGTACTTAATAAAGGGGATATGCAATTTTCTACGCGCATCTATAAATATCATTACTAAAATATATTGATAGTGCGTATATGGCATGGACTATATTTCCACAACTCCTTTTGTCTTTCAAAACATAATTACAATTAGTTGGGCATGTGCATGTTTAGTCATGCTAATGTATTTCTTTACATCACTGCTGCTTTGCATCGCATGTGGTTTTCTGTGATAGTGTGTGCAAATATCTTGCAATGGAGGTTATTTACAACAGAAAGTTTGGCTTGTTAACACAGATAAACGTAATTGCTTTCAGTTCTGTCATTACATTGTAATGTTTATTTAAACATAATTGTTAAAATTGTATAATTTTATAGCGTTCAATTACGTTCCTAAATATAACGAAACGCGAGCCCCTATTTCAACTTCACATCTACAAATATTATATTACATTCTTCAAAATGGAAATCATCATATGATATGATTTATTGTCGTTTAATTACAGCGAGGTACATATTTTCCGCATCCGAAAGAATACAATTTTAACAATTATAGTTTCCAGCATGTTGCTGTGCATATGCTCCAGCTGTATTCCGTTACTATATATGATTGATAGCCGTCCGATAATCACGCCATCAATTGAGGGTGCCAGTCCCGAGGCAGACACGATTGGATGTTTCTGATTGGTTGAAAAGTAAATCATGACAGCCATCATAGGCCGTAGAAATGTAGCAACAGTTAGCTAATAAAGCATGCATATCTTTCTATAGTGGCGTGATAAAAAGCTTAAAAACTACCTGCACAGTTTATGAATGGCATATTCAATCGCCTGAATAGCTATCAAGAGATGAGTTTAGTTATCCTTTAACGTTAATTATAGTGCGTGTGTGGTGAAAAAAGAATGACTGTCAGAGTCCAATGTCATTCATTTCTCTTTTCAGTTTCGTATATATAGTCAATACCCTGCGTCTGAAAACGTCAGTCCCGTATCTGACAGTACAGGAAATTGGAAAATATGTTTAACATTATTTGATATTCTGAGCCAGCATGGTACATGCCGCACAATAATATTCTATTATGTAGCGCACGATATGCTTAGTGTCGATGGCACATACTAACTACCTCTAGGGTAGTTACTGTCACATAAACGTCGAACCATCCCTCCATCTCCATCTAGGTTTCACCCACACCTCGCTCGTGATGGGATCGATCGATCCCCGAACTCTCTAACTATCAATTTCCAGAAAACTATACAAGTAAGCTGTTGAATATTTTCAAAAATGTGACAGGGCGCTTCTGTTTATTAACTAGTAAAGACATGCAATTCATACAGCGACGCTTAGTCCGTCATCATTTATGCGCTCGTGACGAACGTATCTACACCAGGGCATGATTGAATATAATATTATGCTATGCGTCACGTATTATGATTATGACGTCATATGATGGATAGATATACTGGAAAGATCCATTGGATCCGACTAATTTGGTACGATAGGAAATAGAATGAAAGTTGCTGAAAATGCAATTTCAGTGCTCTAGGATTTAAACATTTAGCTCTACGAATGTATATTAGTTTACCTTCAAGATGGCTTCGAAAAAAATGTGCTAAATAAATACGATGTACCACTTGATGCTGTCATAGCCAGAAACAATTCCGGAATCAAATTAGCTTCAAACTCCTCAACAAGCTAGTCCGTACATTAAGCCAGGCGAATTTAACGCTTTGTTTTACGAAAATTCCCACCCAAAATACACGATCGATAGATTCCTCCAATATCCAAGACGAACATATGCACACTCCATAATTGTGTAAGCGATAGTTTCCCCACCGCCAACCGAGGAAATTGTGACCATGAGCACCATACCTCGTCGCTACCTCTATTATATCAGCGAGTTCTCAGTTAATTGGGGTTTTAACTCCCATGTTTGATCATATGCGCCTTAAAATCTCGATACTTTGTTATGGAATTCATAAGATATGCCTAAGGAAATTCTTGCACTAACCAGCTCAGAGCTTATGGCCAATGAAGCTGCATTTACCACATATATTATTGGTGCGCTCAGTATTTCACAGCGTTGGCCTATTTTTAAAGATGGGGTGATTGCATGCTCCCTTCACCATATAACCTGGAGCACATTTCTGATCAGTACTGTAGCTGCTAGGGATGCGTGCTGGTCCGCCGGACACTCTTGCTCCACGGTACACGGTACATTGGGGCGAGGCTGCTGGTTAGCTGCAGATCTCGCGGTTGCAGATCCGGTGTTGCACATCTCCGGATTGCACACAGATTGACTTTGAGAGCCGGTGGAACGTTCACGTTCCATTGGGGCCGTGCGACCATCGTCGTGGAAGTTAAGCATCACGGTCTCGCCCGGCTGTTAGTGTCACCGTTGTGACGGTTAATTTGCTCCATTTAGAGCCCAGCCACAATCAAAAACATTATTAGTTGCAACGTAGCAGTCACATAATGGTACTCGTTTGCTGCTGCACGAGAGAATGCAAGTACATAGGATCAAGTTGATGAATCGTTATGATTCCTCGCCACAGGTACCTTACCGATCATAATCCGTGAGGTATCCTCGCAAAGGAGTGCCCCTAAAGCGGTCACTTAGCAAGTTCAATACAAACTAAATTAACACAAACATTATTTGTTGCGAGAGGAAAGTGCCTCGCGTGGCCCTCCGTCACAGGAAAATGCCTACAATACCGAAGCGGATGAAGAGAGATGGTACAAAGGACCACGCTCCTGTTCAAACTATGCTATGTAAATAGAGTCAACCTAGTATATTATGGTATTACTGTACTGCTGTATTGCTTATACATTAGTGTGATGCAGGCTGCACTACGTGAAGACGGGGTGGAGGTTTCCGCACAATTCAACACTGTCACCTTATGTAAGTCCAAAGACACTGAATTAGTGGTTGTCACTTTGTTTATGCGGTCCTTCTGCTAGATGCAATCCTATCATTTAGTTGTTGGGTCCAGATCAAGGTTAGTCTGCACACCACCAGCTCACCACCCCCTCAGTTAAACAGCGTGCGGGTATGCCACGATGTGGCAGCTCCAGAGTCCTATGACGATCCTGTCACCACCACATCATGACCACTTATTACAGCACGGGGACAAGTCGCATTAGATAACATCACATATTAAGTTATGGTGGTGCAAAGAGACAGCTATCCAACTATAGTGACATTTACATGAGGGCGTGATGGGTTCTAAGCCCGCACCCAGTCACTAGTAGAGTTAGCTGGAGAGTTGTGACATGTCCGTCATCCAGCGTGTCGGGGGCGGATTATGTGAGATCCGCACCCAGGAACTAACATTTTACCTGTCTTTAGGGTTATGTGAAATCAGCCAGAGATGCACTGCAGGCCAGTAACTATAATATCTGTGCAGTGCTTCCTACGTTGGCGTGGTTATCGAACTAACCAGGTGGCAGGTGTGTGGTCATCGACACTATGTGTCTAACTACTCTGACACCCACTAGTTTTAAAGTCAGCTCTAAACAACGTGATGGACGGAAGTCCAAAACATTAATAAGCCCGGAGGCTGGTGGAGCGTAGACAGAGACAATCCCCCTTATATTCATAAGAATCGGAGGCATTATGGAATATGGCCACGTTATACAATCTAGCCGGTGTGCAGTGTTACATATCCGCCGCTACTCGCGGAAAAAGAGACTTACACACAATTTATCCTACAGAGTAATCGTCTCTACTAATATAAACCTATCCTATCGAGCTAAAATACTCCAGGTTTAGTGGGCCGCATGTCAAGTTCGCGTAGTTAGAACATGAACAGCGACCTCAGTAAGAAATTGATGCTGCTGGGGGAACAAGGTGGTGCGGTTGTTGTTCTATTGTGTAGCCTAGCGAAAATAAGCAAAACATATAACTAGAATGGCTACTGCTATGTAGCTAACTGTCATAGTTGAGTAAAGTGAGAGGTCACACGACCTTGACGGTGCCTGTTTGTCAACGGCACAAAAAAGAATAAATATATACAGTTAAAAGATTTAAAAAAAACCTATTAAAATGCGGTCTCAGAAGACCGTGCGGTACCTGTTAGTTATTAGTACCTGTTACATAACATAATGCAGTAATATAATAATACAATAATGGAGTATCTATTACTCATCGGTACCAAAAAAGATCTGGAATCACTGTAGCTGGAGTGTCACCTATTTGGAATGCGAGATGGCACGATGCGGAAGTTAGCTGCTAGGAAAATCTGCAGGCGAACTGGCTGACGCAGCTCACTCTAAGGAACTGTGAATAAGATCTGCCGGGGATGCGGGTGGCTAGTAGTTAGTCACGTATATGCACACAGTAAGTACTTTAAACGGTATTTAGAAAGTTCCGTACTGGTGCAGAGCTTTGAAGCTGCCCTGTAGTTAGGTAGGACTACAGTTGAAAGTTAATAAATGCGGATGCATTTTGGCGGATCACAAGACAAGATGCACCGCATAGCTCGTGCGGTGCCTCAGGGAATGTCGCCTGACTGCGGTGGAAATGTCTAAAACTGTGCTTGATACATGTGCGGATTTGCAACTACCACTCTTTGACGTGGTACGGCATTTCTGGTGAATTATCCATCGAGAGCATCACTCGGCCTACATACTGTGACGAGCATTACATCGGGGCCAACAGGGTCTCCTTGCGGTGTTGGTAGTTGTGGGTTCCTTCAATTGAATTTTGTTATTGAATTTTGTTATTGTCCCTGGGTGATATCTTCCCGCGAGCGTACAAAAACTTGGGATGCGGATGCAGCAGTTATGTGGCAGGGACGAGACTCACATCCGATAGATACTGCTGCGGTTGTATGTCAACGGTGCTAGCAGTAAGCAGGTGCCCGCAACTCACAATGCCCTTTCCACACAACCTACCATCTTCTCTCTTCTTGCTCTGCTTTCGATTCAGACCCTTTTATACTATTTGTGTCGTCACAGCTGGAGCGCCACAACCAATCAGGGCACGAGTTTCAGAGGCAGGGAAACCGATCACGTGATACGCTAGTCACCCCCCCCCCTCCCTATTTAATAAGTACACGCACGCTCTCATTGCTTTTCGAGAACTATTTTGAAAGGACTTTGAAGGTGTAATTAAGGATAACCTGGCCGTTTCTGGACCAATTTTAAAACAGTAAAAAGATTTGGAATCCTCGTTTCATTTTACCATGACCGACCAGGAGAGTACAATTTTACGGAATATTTACATGTACCATCGCTGCGCAAAATATGATGCCTTTCTCGCCAACGCTAACACATGTTGGTAGGCAATCTCTGACGCCCGCGCATGCACGCCAGGCGGTCTCACTGACTTTGCCATTTTTATAACCTGTCTCATATGGCTGTATACACGCGTACTGTCCTTCCCAGGTGGGTGGGGCGTGCTTCGAACGTACACGGTCCGGACTTTCCGTAGCCGACAGGCTGGGCCCGTTCATACCTGACCAGTTGATCAGCGTTACAATACTCCTCTGTAGACTGCTACACGACACTGGTGTATGTCTTGTGATCACTGATCTTGGTAGATTATACGGATTGCTATGGTGTCTAGTATTCTCTCTTGTAGACTGCCTTAAAATGCAGTCTCCTCCTTGTTAGAAGTGTCCTTCAAATTGGATTTTGACTCGGCAACATGTGAAGATGATTAGGGGACTTTTGTTCCCGCCCATTCCACCAAACCTTGAAAACAGGTGAATTCCTTTGAAAGATCTATTTCGTCCTCCTCCTCTTCGGATCTTCCAGAGTCTAACTCTGCATGTGTATCAAGTACTCCTGACGTTGCTTGACTCTGCCCAGGAATGGGCGACTTCAAAGGTGGAACTATTGCGTGTGGACATGTAGGACCACACACAACCCGGACTAATTCCAAAAAGTCGCTTTCTTTCCAGATGTTTAGTTCCCAGGGAACATATTGGCGGACCATATGTCTTAGATAATGTAAATCAATTTGTATTTCTATAATAATGTCCTTTCATGTGTTTTCCTGGGCAATTTACAACCATGTAATTGGGACTCACACACCGATAATAGTTATGTATGTAACCAGGCTGGAAGGACATCCATTTATTAAAACCTTTAACACTCCTGTGATTACCATAACCGTTCCGAGCAATATGATCCCCCTTTCCCGAATACATACTTGAAGCGTGTTCACGTTAGGAGCACTCACAGCTTGCACAATTTCACTTAATTTTTCCGTAGTTGATTTCCTAAAGTCCTATTGTATTTTAAGTCTTGTCCAATAAAATGTTCATACTTTCATCATCGCCCACCTCATTCATGTCGTTCCCATGTGCACATATAGTTTCACCCACCGAATTACATCGACTATGGCAATCTGCCAATTTACCTCTTCGTGCTCATTCTATCGCACCATCTCTAATGTCCAGAGCATTTCCATCTACTTCCTCTAACTTACGGGTCAACTCACGTCTAACGGTTACATCCGCCACCCCTTCTGCCAATTGCATCTTGATAAAATCATCACTATCAATTTGTTGTTTTGGATCTAATTATTCTATGGATTTCACAAGCGTTATTAGGGCATGTGAACACTCCAATAAGGTTTCAGGAGGTCCCTGCTTCCGCTCATAGAAAACCTTCCTACGTTTGTCCTTCCTACGTCGACCGATAGAGCTAATCCCATAAAATACTTTTCTTAAAACCATACAAATATCCTTCGGAGTCTCTAACTCTCGCCTTTCAACCTCGGTTCTTGCCATTCCAACCAAAGTATCTCGTATACAGTGGCAGGCCTGGACATCCGTCATGCTATGTGTTATCAGATGGGCTTCTGCATTAGAAATCCATTCGTCTAGGGACAACTGCATTTTACCCACACTAAACTTTCCGATTTCGCGTTCTGGTGCTAAATACGCCAATATAGGTTGATCTGACGCAGTTGCCATCACGTTTTCAATAGCTAATTTTATTCGCTCCAGTTCTTTCTTGGTATCTGCTAATTCTGACATATTTAAAGTCGCAATCAACCAAACATAAACAATCTAATTGAATGTGAAAGAAATTCACGGAATTCTCAATTGATCCTTTAGTTTAATTTGTATCACATCAGATTTGAACCTTAGCAAACGGTCACACAGCTATAGGCTGGAAATATCAGATGGAACATATTCTATTCCAAAATGATTAAACTTCCCATCTAATACATCGTTAATGCCTACACATACCTTAACATTCGAATACTGACTGCATAAGGGATGTTGGCGCAAACACCTCAAGGTTTCAACTCTCAAAGTATTAGAAGTTGCACCACGTCTTGAAATATACTTAACGGAAACATATGTTTGCGGATAGAGATCAAAATTGTGACTCTGAAAAGAAATTGTTCCATCATTTGAGAATTCTGATGAGTTTTTTTAAATGATGTTAGCTCTTTCACAGGAGGACAATGTGTCTATCTCATCACATCGATACATATATCCGGCCCAGGATTAATTAAATAAATAAATACATAAATACACAATTTTTACAAACCATATCCATAAATAGTGATTCCTATATCCGCTTTAAATGCGTACTTAATATACTGATATATAGGCTTAGACTTACTTTTGAAATTGAGCTAAGTGCCACTAACCCTAATAAGTCAACCTAGTTCACGTGCTTAATTCTATATCAGCCCAATTCTAAAGCAACAGTCCTACTCACAGCGCCAATGTTGTAAGGGATTGTCTGATCTATGATTAATTATGGACCCGCAATCATAATGTAAAAAGGCCAAAATTCCAAATAAAGTATTTTAAAGCAGAAATTGAAACGAATTCTTAAAGGTAATATGTTAGCAATCACACAATGCACTTATATTTTAACTGAATGAGTGGACTACCAGCTGGAAAAGTAGAACTGGAGTAATCTGACGGACGGCCACCAAGATGACATTTATGTTATCCCTACTCGCCTGAATTCAATGAATTGCTGAGCATTATGCTAACAAGAACTTTACACAAGACAAGATTGAAGAATAATAGCACAGTTTATTTATACCCAATACCGCAACCGACTACAGACACCTTCATGATTCATGTACAATCGTGTATATAGAAGAAATTATTGTATTATTATATTCTACCCGGTACAATATATATTGGCAACCCTATATATACTTCATATTAATAATCTACTAGTAAGAGGCCAATGTTTAAGGGCAGAGTAAGACGGACCATGGCGGATTTCTACCTCTCTGGAGAAACAAACCACTAGGTTTCCTGCTATATCATCCCTGGGCTAAACCCATCATGTAAGCCGAAAACATGTCGTGCATCATACGGTAGAACAAACCACTGAACAACGCCCTGATCACAAACCCCTGCAAATTAGCTTTTACCAGCCCATACCGTCAATCATTCGCTCTTCCAGGACGGCTGTCCATCCCCTCTCAAACTTGACTCTACAGCGTGACTTGTCGGGAGTCACGTCATCATTCCATAAGAAGAGTCATTACAACGTGCTATGTTGACAAGTAGCAACGACAGATAATGACCAGACCCTGCCAATGCACGATTTTCACACCCCTACGCCAAAACCAACTAGAGTTTCCGTCCTTCACCACATAACAACCAATTCAATTAAGTATACGCATATCAGCTAACCAATGATCAGACGCTAAATTGGATGATCACCATCTCCACCTCCACAATGGATTGCACCCTCATTACGCAATACAGACATCTTACTACATGCAGTATTACTCCATGAGACAAGAACATCTCCCACCTCCCGCGCGAAATGTACACACACGAAATATACATCTTATGGGAAAACCGGTATTGTCAAACCCCGGGGAACGTATATTCCTATCCTATACCAGTAGTATCTATAGCATACGCGGAAACAACACGTGCATAGGTGAGACAAGGGTCAAGTGGTCCACTTTGGCAGCCAATATCAACCAAGATATGGAAACATGAAATAAATGGGTTTTTTTTATTTGACTCTCTTAGACTATGTTACATATGCGAAACGCAATGCCAACATATGGATAGGGCATATTTCATAGGGTTATATAAACAAAAGTCCCAATATAATTACCTTCAGGAATGGATAGGCGAGTTAGAATCTAGCAATAAGTCCCGTTTATATAAGCATATTTCAGAAATAAATGTTATTTAAATAACGTTAGAATTATCAAACGTAATGCAGCCGCCGGTAGATGGCACAAGCATATGCCGATACCATTCAATGAGAGAACATGCCATTTCTGTGATGGCATTGAAGATGAGTGCCAATTCATAATTGTATATTGTTGATCAAAACCTATTACGGCCATCCTCCATGTGTTTGTAAGCTAACGCAACTTCTAAATTCAACAAACGGTATAGTTTTAAAAATAAATCCTGCTTTTATACATGTGGTCCCAAAGTGTAATGAACTCAGAATAAGCATTTTCTCCAAAGTCAAGGCAAGCCTATGTTGCAAGGTGGTAATCGGACTTAGCAAACCCAATGGATGGATCAATTTAAGGTATGCGCATCCATTTTAGCTATGGTTTATCCATTTTCTAGGTGTGTTTAAATCGATTCAACGATGTGAAACAGGAATTTCTGGAATCAAATATTCAAGCAAAATACAAAGCTAAATACATAAATGTTGGTCATTTGGAAACCGATTGACTGGGGCTGTTTCCCCCCAGTAGGGCTAGTTTCAAAATGTTCAACATAATATTCATTTTATAGTATTTCTTATCAAAATATACAATTCGTACATGTGATGTTACTTTGTGAATGACTATTCAGCGTGTACGTCAATCTGATTATAACGCCACCAAGCGTGTGACGTAATTGATTATGATGTCAGATATTTTACGTGACAGGTGGGCCCCCTCTAAAGCGATACTTGTATGAATGCACTTGCAGCATAGATCAGTATTTGACGATACGTCCAAGCTTTGCTCTTAATAATATGTTTTTTTCTGTAACGCTGTAAATATGATGTAAATACGATGTGATGGAATCGGTATTAACACTCTAAACCATGAGTTCCTAGAATCTAATTTCACGGTGATTGTACAGATGAGCTGTTGAGCAGTGTGGGAGTAAGTTGACTGAGCGCTGTTGCTGCGTAGGCAGTAATAGCGCCCGGCCAAGTTAGTCTCAAAATACTCAATAAAATGTTTAGTAAAGTGTAGATTCGCCAAAGACATGCTGCAATTCTTCTATTAACGGCGGATCATTACGTCATTTTGTTTTTTTATGACGTCAAATAATTGGGTGGCAGATCAGATATCTCCAGTATTTGCACAGTCATACACAGCATATAGTTTCAGTTTGTCATTGAAATACAAGGAAAGTACCGATTTTTTTCTAGGAGAAATCTTCTACTTGTATAATGTATACTAACGCGTATTGTGAATAAAGTATCTTATCTTAATAAGACGATATATATTCGTTAATATCTGCCAGCTTGTCAGCTAAACTCGGCGATGACTCCATACAGGAAATATGGCATGTAAATGGTCGGAAGCCATGCCAGGGTAAATTTATAAGGCCATACGTATGTTTTCTAAATGCGCAAAGGTGGACATATTTGAAATATGACTTCGTTACGTTCATACACAGAATGAAACACCAGTTAATAAGACATTTATGACGAAGCCGCCCATAAGCGGCCTCTGCAGTGGTCTTGCGACATAACCATTGGGAGGCCACTATTTTTTAAAACTGACCACTGGACTGACTAGCTCGTTAACAGAGCCAGCCATTCCAATGGGCAATTTTTCAAAAATAACCTTTTCTTGGCCAGCAAATATACATTCAATAACAAGATATTTAGATTTGTTTTACAAAATGTTGTCATTACAGGGTTAATCAATAGAGTGATCCATTTCTAGCTATGCCCCGCCCCTTTCAAGTTAAGCTCTGCCGACTAGTTACGCATGTTGTAAAGATGTGAAACTTTAAATCGTGAATTTCAAGATAACTGTACAGGTAAGCAGTTGAATATTTCGAAACTAATCTGACTTGGGATGGGGCGTTGTTTCTGCCTATTACAGGACCATCTCTCAGTCAATTTGGTTTCAAAATAGTCAATACAGTTGTTATTATGTTATACATTCACCATTGACATATAATTCATACATTAATTACGGATATTTATATTTTCAAGACGGGGCTTTTGGCTTTGTGGTGTTGATGCCAGTTATCTAAACATGCGACGTAATTACGTAATTGATTATGTCATCAGACACTTGTCTGTCTGATCGCACGCATACACGCACGCACACCGCTTCCTTCCATTGAGGATGTCAAATGTCAGTCATGTTACCATTTTCCTAGGTAGTCGAAAATAGCATGAATCTAATGACGTCACAATGCACATCTTAGTGATCGTTGAAAGCCTATCCAAGCGACCGTCTGTCTTAACCGTTTGGATCCTATATGACGAAACAGTGACCAGTTAAATTACCTTCATAATTTTGAACATAATGTTTGCTAAGTAGAAAAGGCATACACTTCGGATAACTTGTCGGTCTATTCAGTTTTCATGACGTAACTGAGTATGGCGTCAGACTGCTTATGACGTAGTTGATTATGATGTCATATGATTGACTGCGAAACTGGATTCCTCGATTGAATGTATTTCCTATTTAATAAACATGCTGTTGAATATGTTGAACCTAATTTGACTGAGCGATGTTTCTGCCATATGCACAGGCAGCAACAGCACCCCCCCTCCCGCAGACGAATTAGTTTCAAAATATTCAATAGCTTACTTGTACAGCTTTCTTGAAATTGATTGATTTCTGCAATCAAAATCACACGTCCTGAACGAGGTAGGCTGTAGTTGATAGTAATAACCATGCAAAATATAGACCATATTTAAAGGAATGTGCTACCTGTTGCAACCTGCCAAACTATTCTAATTAGCAGTTGTCTGTGCACTCGTATATGTAGGTCAATTGCACACGGTGTATGCGCCTACATATTCAACCACCCACGTAAGATACAAGTTGTGTTTCAGTGGTTTGAAAAAAGCTCTTATATACATGTGCCAATAACTTGATGATTAATTATGTGAACAGGGTACAAACAAACTGCCAGCATGTTCTTTAGGAATATTGATAATTTCGCTGATTACAATAACGCATGGGTCATACACTTATAAATTAGCATGTTAGAACAACTGACATATTTCTTAACCTATTTCACGTATTCTACTACCGCATATAGGGCGGGATTGCCTATACAATGCACTCTATTTAAACATGCAGCTTATCATACTTATCTCATTTAGCTCCCAGGATATCAATGTTATGATAACCATACAGGTATGGTGTTTAATGTGCTAAACTACTTTTACAAGAGCATGTTGCTGCAACATGCAACAGCAGGTTCTTGTTAAATTAGAATGCCGTTTGGCGTTTCGGTTCAAATTTGCAAAATCACGTTCAATGTGCAAATACCAAAATTCTATACGTATATTAGTTGTGCATAATATGCGATGTTTTATAATAAAGTATCGCTAATAGAGGGTTCCAGTGTATCCATCAATCATATGAAGTTATACTCCACTACTTGATGTGTATGCTGACGTTATAATCAATTACGTCATGAGTGGCGTAGGTAGCTATGTTCGTCACGAACGCTTACTTAATGTCGGACTAAGCGTTCATGTACGAAGTGTTTTCCTTTACTATTTAATACACATTTCGCTGAACATTTTGAATCAAATTAGCTTACCTGTGCAGTTATCTGGAAATATAGATTGATCCCATCACAGGGGCATGGTGGGTGGAGCTTGGCTAAAGATGGGCGGGCCGTAGTTAAACCCGGATTTCTCCATTTGGTACAGCTGTTGATGGAAATTGCCACATAAAGTAGCGATCCATTTTTGGCAATTCCCCACCGGTTTCTAGCTAAGCTCCGCTCATTTCTGGCTAAGCTCCGCCCACTCTTTCTGTGTAAATTGTTCTACTTTGAATCCCGAATTCCCCACATACTAATCTCAAGGTAACTATACCCCGTATAGCAATACAATGCTGGGTCGATGTTGGTGATCGGTTGACATGGTCGCCGTTGGGCCAGCCTTCCCAATTCGTTGGCACAGTCTGCTAGAAATAAAGTTATTGGGATTAATGTTCAGTAAGCTGCTATTTTGGCTAAATAGTGTTCTCCATCAACACCCTTCAATGTTTAAATAGCATTTCCGTATGGCTTGTGAAATCCCATCTTATACAATTGGCAATCTGCTATGAATAAAGATAAGACGTATCACATACCCGTGTAACATTTTGTTTCACATCTTACTGGCGCGCATGTCTTACGCGTTTCATTAAATGTGTGCCTTATTTTGCCACGGTGCTAAATGTATTGCATCACAGTTATGCTATGAACAAGCTGATAAAGGTTTCCTTATAACTTTCACACAATATGGTTTAGCCAACGTTAGACCAATGTACAGAATGATTTTGGGCAAGACTAGGCATGCTTGGCCAATATAGACAGACAACGTTGGGCCAATATAGACAACCACTGGCGGGCAGATATTATGACACATTGGGCCAACATTAGGTGGATATCTTGGGCCCTACATGCTGTGCCAACGTTAGACCAATACGCGGAATGATGCTGGGCCAACCTAGACAGGCAACTTTGGGCCTGTATCATGACTTATTCAGAACAACATTGAGCCAACGTAGTCTTGTTATCTTGGAGCAGGGAAGTGGTTGGCTATTTTGAAACTAATTTGATTGGGTGCTGTGGCTGCCTAGTCAAATTAGGTTCAACGTATTAAACACAATGATTAGTAAGTGTTCACAGAATCACGTATTACTATTCTGAAACTAATTTGACTGGCCGCTGGTACTGCCTATTGCTACAGCAGCGTCCAGTCAAATTAATCTCGAAATATTCCACAGAATGTTTATTAAATAGTAAATCCATCAACGACAACGACAGCTTTGTCAATGTTCATGCTGGATGTAAATGCCTCAATATGTGATGTGGCGTAATCCTACATGTGGCGTAATTGAGTATGACCTCAAATACTTGAGTGCCAGTTCTTGGATGAATTTCAAAGCGAGCTTATGTTTGCTCAATGCCATATCAAGCAGCCGCTATAACTCACAAAAACGCCTTTGATCATGATAAGTTATTTACTGGAATACATTTTGAAAGAGACACAACATTCGACAACTTTCTTTATAGAAGTATTACATTTTGTCTTTGTACCAACCACCGAAATCAACCATTATACTCCGAAAGCCGTGTGCCGTATTTACATAATTTGATCCCAACCTGAACTTATTAATGTAAGTTATTGGGCCCCAATAGCTAGGTAATGTGAGTACAACTTGCTACAGATTTGAAGCAAATGTAAAGGTCAAGATTTGTTGTTGCACCAATTCTCTGACAAACTATTCGAAAATAAAAATCATGTCTTTCAGTTGAATGTTGCTGACTATTTGAAAAAAGTGTGACTGTAAGTTGTTCGTGACAAATGCGGCAACAACTTTGCTAAATTGTCATCCAAACATTCAGCTGACTTTCAAGCAATGTAGCTGGTGCATATGCCATGCTACTCTTACTCTCCAAGAATGATAGAAGGTTGGGGAAAACGTGTGTATATTTCACTCGCTAACCACGCATTGGTTAGAAATGTACATACCGAATGGCCCTTTCCAGTTGTACCTATGCCCCACTCATATGTAGCTAAGCTCCGTCCATGATTCACCCATGGTGTGATCGACCGATCCCTGCAATTCCTGAGCGAAGTTCTAGAGAACTGTAAAATTAAGCTGTTCAATATACTGAACTGCCTAAGGCAGCAACAACGCCCAGTTAAATTACTTTCAACAGTATGTTTATACAATAGAAAAGACATACAATTCGTGCAACAAAACTTAGTCCGTCACCGGGTGTGCATTCTTGTTATCAACGTCATCCGCGACTTCATTGATTATGACGTCAGCATACAAGTCACATAGTTGATTATGACGTCATATGATGGATGGATAAACTGGAAGGTGGCATTGAAATGTACACAGTAATTGCTACTTCAGTCTTTCTTCGAAAGCATATAATGAGATATAATAGCACCAACTATTATATGTCAAATATCAAATCCCATTCCATATTTTCCCAATATCTACCATATGTAATTACATTAGGCAATGACATAGTCAAGGCAAATGCGCTTCCAGGCCCTTATTTTAATCTACTATTTTGTATCGTATAACACGTTTATCTACATGCGGCTTTATGTATTATAGACATCATCATGCGAAGAACTTTACTTTACTTTACTTTAAGAAAGCCTGTACTCTGTATAACAAAGAAAGCACTGCTATTCATATTTCAGAAAATTATCGCAATACGGTTTCCCTATTTATGCCGTGTTATAGGTCTGCTAAAGGCTATACCAGTGACGCAGACCTGGCATGCTCCTTCCTGTCCATCGGTACGCACACATAGTAGGAAACACAAATCCCGTGTAGCGTATGCTTTCGCAACCTTCTTACTCAGAATGCATGGCCATAGATCCAGAACATACTGCCTTGAACACGCACACGCACACATCATAAATATCTGAAAATGTGCCGTGCGATGGATGAATACAGTGTATTGCTCAGTCGTACGAAGGATAATACATTACTTCATGAATGCCATGATTATGTCCGTCATAAACACTTACTAATTTGGCAAGTTGTGCGAATTTTGTGTCTTTACTATTTAATAAACAGTCTGTTTTGAAACAAATTAATTTCAAAATATTCAACAAACTACCTGTATAGCTTTCTGGTAATTAAGAGTCGGGGAGTGCAGGAATTGATCTATCACAACGCGGGCAAAGTGTGTATGGAGCTTAGTTAGACATGGGCGGATCGTAGCAAAAAGTGGATGCATCTATATTTTCAACCACAAAAAGCTACAATATGTGTGCAAATTCACTCGTATTGATATTAACAATTTATATGCATGTGTCTCATAGGTTATCCCCATCGTGCACTTGCCACACCGTAGCCATTCTCTTCCATCCACCTTTCATACTCCGTCATTAGGGCGAGGCATTCGGCCGTCCCGCATCGAGTTGCAGATTCCCGGCTTTGAATTACGTTATGCGTTTTCGGAGGACGTTCTCGCTGATCAGCCATGTAGGCCATTATCTGGAACCGACATGGACTCAGAGGAACGGGTATTCCATTACGTATCCAGGCATCGGAGTTGTCACGACCACGGTCTTCAGGAGTGTGTGCGCCTGAGTTCTGTCTAAGTTCGGAGTTTGGAATGATTTGGATGCCACTTGAATGGTAATACCGATCTGGCTGTAGTAAATGTGACAACTCATGTGCAAGATCTGTACGATGCGAACGGTTGCCGTCAGAAGGTTCGGCATCCACCAATGGGTTACCGTTGTGTAGCAGGTTTTCAGGTACACATCGTGTTTCAATCGCTTTAGCAATCATCATTGATTGTAGGTGTTCGACAATAATATTGCTTATATCGGGTTGGTGAACTTTGATTTCCAAGAGGACTGTGTTTGACTTTGTCTAGGTGGAAGGTCTCGGGGCAGATATATATTTACTTGTATGTATCTGGCCATGCACTTCTTGAGTTTGACCTGCATCCTGGGGAACTGGCGGTTCGTCGATGTGTGTAGTTTCACCCGAATCTGGCAGAAGAGTATGGATCCTTTCGCCTGTCATCTCCTCTCTATTGGACCGGTGATGCTGGCCATTCTGCCGACGGCCTCTTTGCAAGTATCAGCCTGGTTTGTGTTTCATGTCACCACCAGTTGAAGACAATACCTGGTCATAGGCGTGCGATTCTGCCGAACACACTGCAAGTGACACTAGTAATGCAGAACGGAACAACAAGGAACCAAAGTGCATCATGCTTCCGGCTGTGAATTCAAGGAGAATATGTAAATAATTGGTAATTCTTTCCGTCATCGTCGTCGTCGACAATATAATCATCGGTGTCGACGTTGTAGTCGTCGTCGTCGTAGCCGTCGTCGTCGTCGGCGTAGTCGTCGTCGTCATAGTCGCCGCTGCATTACTCGCCGTCCTCGTGGCCGCCGCCGCTGCATCCGTCGTCGTCGTCGTCGTCGTCGTCGCCATTCCGTGCCCCGTGTCCACAGGTTTCGATGCGGATTAGTGTATGCGATTAACAATTAGGTTTATTCTGTAGAACAAAGATGATCCTTGCAATATGATAGCGACCTGGAGAAAAGTTCTCTGGTGCACGTACATGTTTTACGATGTGCTTTTGTGGAATCTCCAGATTACGTTTTCTGCTTGTGACCACCTTGGAAAGCTCGCCACTGTTTGAAAAGCATACGGTAGCATTTTCTGGCGTGCGTGCCTCCGTACGCGAGAGCGAGCGCGTAAGCGTTGCGTCAAAAGCTACGATTTGGCTCAAATTTCAAAACAACAGAGGAATTCACCTTAAATTGTAATTGCAAAATTCTGTCCCCGACTAAGCTAAACAACACGGATCTGAATCGGATCGATGTCTGAAGTTATTGATATTTAGAAAATTCCTTGTCGTGTTTGGCTCAGATTATAACACACGCGGCTGTGTAACCGTACACTAGGATGCAACAAATTTGTAAAAATCCGAAAAAATGCGACAAATGAGGAAAACCGGAAAGATCTTTACAATGTGGCAAATACGGGAGATTGACGGTAAGCAAACAGTGGCATCTCGTCCTGTAAAGAAAATGCTCATTCTTAAGTATTTGCAAATCTCAGACAAGTTACGCACGCACACTTACAGATTTTATAAATATAATCTTCAATCGTATAATGACTTCAAGTAGAAGCCATTGCTGGGTATATTTTGTTTAAGAATCGTACTGAAATTACAATTCTAGGAATTACAAAATAAGAACTTGTTAAAAACTTACATTGTATTCAGAAAATAACTTCTTGCTCTAATTCCCAAAATAATGTTATGGTTGTACACATGTGGAACGGGCAATATGTAACTGTATTGTGATAGCACAGTATTTAAAACCTCTAGTAAAAGATAGCATTACGTACAAACAATACGCACATATGACGGGCACACTTTTATACGCGCACCTCTCATGCCATCTTATCAATTGTAAATACTACACGACACACACACACGTCAGGTTCGTGTCTTTGCTAAAATGGAACGTTATGCTTACGTTAATTGATTAAAAGTGTATGTAGTTATTTCATTTTGATTCAATAAAGTAACGTATCATATAAACAAGCCTTCTAGCCCGTTCCATATTGTTCGATATGAGCACACGTGCCATATTCAGCGGAGTATTTTCATTGGCTGTTGGGTGCGAAACCCATTTAAATCGACCAATTAAAACATCGATTGATGTGAGCGTGATGCGTAGGCATTACTACACGGTACGGTTTTATTACGATTTGTTTACTACGATTTGCCATTCATGAAACGTCATCGCAAAATGTCATCGTTTGGCAGTTTATCAGTCGGCAGCGAAGTAACGATTGATGGCCGTCGCTCTGCGATTTTCTTAGACGAAAAGTGTAGTTTACGGCTGACATCGCCAGATTTTGTGTTTGCCATTATATTTTACTGCACATTCAGTATCTGTTATCGAGTAGTGGTGCGTCACAGCGGCGGTATCGATTTCATGAAAATCAACAATGAGAAATCAGATAAAATCACATCAGCAACTATTGGCAAATATTTCAAATGTACAGTTTATATGATAAATACAATCTCAAACTTGGTTTCTTTTCATATCACTATTATGAACCTCATAAACAATTATCAATTGTGCAATCGCTAAAGCTCGATCAAATTGATAATTTTCAACTCGGTCCATATAGTGATTTGAAAAGTGACCAGGTTCCAGATTCTCTATATATGTGCCATTTCAAAGTAGTCACAACATTATAGTTATTTTCATGTGGCTGTATAAGTCATGGTATGCAGTTGTGCCTGATTAGGCACGAGTCTGTAGTATATTGCCAATTGCATAGCGTATTCTGTGTTTGTTTTTGTTCCATAGATATAATTTAGTGTTCACATTTTAAATGAAACTGATTTGATTGAATCAATTGCTGCACATTGTGTGCGTAAGCAGACCGGCCATGAGCGCTAGGATGATAGGTTAATTGTCATCCTAATCGTGCAACGCATAACATCTGCTATACTTTCTTCTTTTAGTACGCTCTTCAAAGAACATATGAATCAGCGCGTGCTACCGTTATCATCGCTGAGCCGTGATGCTTACCGTCTTTCGCGTCACTAAGGTGTGACGAGTAGTATCGTTCTCGTTGCTCAGGCATGAGTTGCACTTTATCCATCTAACTCGTCCTGTGACCCATGCGATGTAACACGCATACACTTTCTTCCATATCTATGTATCATAGATCCTTCCCGTCTTTATCTCGGTATTGCGTGTCCGTTCCCATATGCTGGCTCACACTTGGGGACTCTTCCTATCTAGTTTTCAATTGTGCACTACCTGCCCAAGCTGCCATCTCCACCACCTCTCTCTCTCTCTCTCTCTCTCGCTCTCTCTCTCTCTCTCTCTCTCGCTCTCTCGCTCTCTCTCTCTCGCTTCCATTTTTAGTTAGGTTAACAGTAAGAAATCGAAATTTCAGAATTTCAAATGCAAGACAAATTTACTGGAAAATGTAAGCATATTTTAAACTGATTTTGACAGGGAGCTGTTGTTCTCTCTGTGTATTAAAATTTAAATCCACCACCTGTTATGTAGCTTACGTTAGAAACAAATTAAATACCATAAGGATGATCTTCCCATGCTGTAAAGTTAATATACAATGCCATGCGTCGTGAGGTGCGGTTCACTCGCACAACCTTTTAAAAAAAATAATGCTTTTTCAGATCTCGTAACAGGTGTATCCACCTAAAACAAATGGATGGATCCACTGTTAGCTATTCCCCGCCAACCTCTAGCTAAGCTCTGCCCACGCAGTCCCCATGGTGGGATCGACCAAGCTCCTTGAATCGCAATTTCAAGAAACCTGTGCAAGTCAGCTGTTGAATATTTGGACACTAAATTAACTTGATGTTGTTGCTGCCTATGGAAGCAACAGCACCCATCCACATTAGTGTCACACTATTTAATAGAATGGTTATTAGATAGTAAAGGCAGAGTAACGGAATATAATTTGAAAACATGGTATGCTTTAAGAAGTTCATAACAGATTTCGCTACGCTATTCATTCCGCTTGTGCTTGTGCCGTCAGCATATCTGTGTTATCCATTATGGTTATTCTCTTGTGTATTCCACCTCAGACACGACAATTTGATCTCTAAATTTCCCTGAATCCAAATCCGTTGACGAATCCACGTTTAATACAGCCCCTCCCAACTCCGACCCATGATTTACCAAGCAGCAAGCGAACCCTGAATTCAGAGCATGCACATATCATGGCAACCATGCAGCTACACTGCTGACTATTTTGAAACATGACATGTGTTAATATGGTCAAATGTGTGTCAAAATAGTCAACAGAATCGATATTAAATTGTAAATACATTCAATTCATACAACTGGCTGACTAGTCCAGGTTCATGACGGTGTATTTCTGCCAATAATGAATGTGGCGTCAGCTTACATATCATTTAATGATGACGGCATAATTTCATTGACTTATCGGATTCATCAATGTTAAGGTAACTATGCAGAGCAGTTGTTGCATATCGTGATGCTAATCTGAGCGGAGCATGGTGCTGTCATAAGCAGCAAGAGCTCCCAGTTAATTTAGTTTCAACATGTTCACCATAACAGTTTTACGATTGTATATGAATATTCGTATTTAGGGTTTAGTTTTCAAAGTTTAACTTTTGCACTGATCTATCGATATGCAGCAGTGAGGTGGGTTCCGCTCATAACCATACGTGAGTTGCTACTCTGAACTCGAAATGATAAATTCAAATATTCATTTTTAATGTAAGACATGTTTTGCTGAATATATTGAAACTACCGCGTGCATCTGGGCTAACCGTAGAAATGTACAGCCAAATTAGTTTTAAAATTATCAACATCCTTTATAACTATTTTGAAATTGTGCCATTGGAATTGCATGGTCAATGTATTAGCACTTGTATATTGTATTTGACGGATACTAATGGCATGCAGATGTCATTATACGATGCCATTTTATCGTTCACCGCACTCAAAACTGCATTATTCACATGCCAATCCAAGTGTCTCTCATTTATCTAATGGTGTGTAGATGCTATGCTCGGTAACAGCGCAGCAATCCAAGTGTCTCTCATTTACCTAATGGTGTGTAGATGCTATGCTCGGTAACAGCGCAGCAATCCAAGTGTCTCTCATTTACCTGACGGTATGTAGATGCTATGCTCTGTAACAGCGCAGCAATCCAAATGTCTCTCATTTACCTAATGGCGTGTAGATGCTATGCTCGGTAACAGCGCAGCAATCCAAGTGTCTCTCATTTACCTAATGGTGTGTAGATGCTATGCTCGGTAACAGCGCAGCAATCCAAATGTATCTCATTTACCTAATGGCGTGTAGATGCTATGCTCGGTAACAGCGCAGCAATCCAAATGTCTCTCATTTACCTAATGGTGTGTAGATGCTATGCTCGGTAACAGCGCAGCAATCCAAGTGTCTCTCATTTACCTAATGGTGTGTATATGCTATGCTCGGTAACTGCGCAGCAATCCAAATGTCTCTCATTTACATAATGGTGTGTAGATGCTATGCTCGGTAACAGCGCAGCAATCCAAGTATCTCTCATTTACCTAATGGTGTGTAGATGCTATGCTCGGTAACAGGGCAGCAATCCAAATGTCTCTCATTTACCTAATGGAGTGTAGATGCTATGCTCGGTAACAGCGCAGCAATCCAAGTGTCTCTCATTTACCTAATGGTGTGTAGATGCTATGCTCGGTAACAGCGCAGCAATCCAAATGTCTCTCATTTACCTAATGGCGTGTAGATGCTATGCTCGGTAACATCGCAGCAATCCAAATGTTAAATAATCGCATCACTGATTTAAAGCTATGATCAACCACATGCCAATATAACTGTCCAGCTTTATCTATGCCCCGCCCATCTCCAGATAAGCTCCACCCGCACGCCGGCTTGTAGGGATCGATCGATCGATCCCTGACCTGCCTGACTATCAATTTCCAGACAACTATACATATAATCCGTTGAATATTTTGAAAATAGTTTAACTGGGCGTCGTTGCTACCAATTGCAGCAACAGGGCCAATGCAAATTAGTTTCAACATATTAAAAAACCCGTTTTTTTAAATATTAAAGACATGCAATTCGTATACTAACGCATAGTCCGTCATCAATTACGCATTCGTGACGAATGCATCTATGTCATTCCTGACGTCATTGGTTATGACGTCATGCTACCGTCACGTAGTTGAGCATGACGTTATATGATTGGTAGATAAACTCTACGTCCTCATTGCTTCACATTGACACTTTCTCCTGGCATCTAACGACATAAGAAGATATAATGAGAACCAAGTTATTTCAGGAAGCATATTGTCACTTATACTAATGTATCCACCCGCGCATTATCATCGCAGGTATATAGTTTCTGTGTGTCAAACATACGTCCCCAGACAGAATGGTGCCAGGACCATATCTATTCAGTAATTGGATACACGAGAGAGGAATGTGTTGCAGATGTTTCATTTCACATAAGATATTACCCATATGGTATGATTTCATACATATTTAGCAAATGCATTTGGGGTAAAATGGAATCGGGTTGTATTAAAGACACTGCTAATTTCTGAAAATGGAATGCAACATATTTCCAGAAGAATTGTTGTTTTGCGACTTTAATGGTGAGCCGTCACTGTCGGTCTGTGATGGAATAAGGTACCAGGTGATTATCTAATTAACATGCATTTTCATACTGCGTTAGAGTAAACGGTATTGTGCTAATATTTCCCCGTCTGTAATACACACGGCACTGGGTTACTTTAATTATGATGTCAGTAATGGCAGATAACAACTTTATATAACCCATTCGTTATGATAAACACATGGCGGGCAAAATAATGTTTGCACCATGAGGCACTGTTCTATGATCACCAACATTATAAAGCCAACATATTTTCTCGCCGAAACACATGCTTGAAATATAAGGATCCATTCCTAGCCTGCTCCGGCATATGTATATTTTTGGATCGATTTATATAGTTTGAATCCTAAATTCTCATAATCCTAATGGCATTGCAATTATAGAGCTAACCAGTTGACTATTTTGAAACTAATTTGACTGCGTGCTGTTGCTGCACTTCTGGTCATATTAGTTTCAAAATATTCATGACGGACCTAGTTACGTCTTTCATTACGCATTTATATTGTGATGTAAGCACACATAAGACGAATTTCATTATGCTGTCATATATTTGACTGACCAATCGGCTTCATCAATTGGCACATTCGTTTTCGTTTGAGCACGCACGATACCACTGCGAATGCGAACGTTATATAACTTTAACCGCAGGCGAGTATATGTTGTGTTTGATTTGTTAATATGAATAACAATAATGCCTTTGAGACCAGCGACCACGATTACATTTTGCTGGTGTCACATCTAGTTGTTGCCGAAGTACATAACGGGGAATGTCTATCTCTGGGAGATCACACCGGTATCACGTCCAACAATGGCAGCCTCAACACCACCAACATGCCCGCAATGGAGCACAGCAAGCTACTTATTGCAAGAGAATCAGAAGAAAATTATTAACACGTAAGCCCATAACTCGCCTATGAACAGCTATGTGTCTATATATTCCTTAAGCAAACATGTTTTGTAGAGATGCGGCTACACAAATGACAAGATTCCTATTCTCAGAAGAAATGCGGACTCTGTCATAGCTTACAGGATAACTAATCTGAGCTCTTGATAGCTATTCAGGTGATCTAATATGCCAGTCATAAACTATGCAGGTGATGTTAATTTTTTCATCAGGGCGCTAAAGAAAGATATTCAGGCTTTAGTATCTAAATGTTAGTACCTTTCTACAGCCTGTGATGGCTGTCATGATTTACCTTTCAAGCGATCGGAAAAAAGACTAGCGTGCCTGCCTCTGGATATATCTCAATCATAGAGATATATAATTTGGCCGTGTGGTATAAAAGCAAACGTACAGGTAAGCGGTTATTTTGAAACTAATTTGACAGCGATATGAATATTACATACTATTGGCACTTACATGACATCACACACTATCGCTTGAGGAGACGCAATGGTTGCGATCACTGTTCAACATGTACGCGATATTACAAAGCAGATAATTGTGATACAGAAACGGGAATGTGACAAGATATGAATTTTCTGGAATCTATAAACCATAATCTATCGGCGCAGTATAACATTTGAGATGAGATTAGCATCGCTTTAATGATAGTATTGCGCAATGGCTATTAATAAATGGAACATCGCTCGCTCAGCTTCTGCCACGTTGTGCACCTGTTGGACTCGATTTGACACATTAACACCTAAATTCACCGAATCTAAATTTAGAGTACACTATACAGGTAAGCGGTTGGATATTTTGAAACTACATGGATCGGGGGCTGCTGTTGCCTACTCCCTGCCTAATTAGTTTCAAAATAGTCAAGAGAATGATTATGAAATTGTGAATTAATCAAAGGCATACAATCCCTATACCTATAGGATGGACTTGCATCAGTTTGATTGTGGCATCCGCCAACCAGTGATCTAATTGATTATAGCATCAATTAATTGAGTGATTGATCGGATGCCTCCATTGCCCATGTTTTCTAATGGGATGCCAGCGATATCGTTCCAGTGAACTAGTGCCACACTCTGAGGAGCAGGAGCCAAGTGTGATGTGCAGGTTCCTACCATATACAAACAATTAAATCTATGTTTAATGGGCATTACTCAGCCTCAGTGTAGACTTATTTCGTGCCGGCTTGACCATCAACGTGGATTTAAAGGAAGAGTATGAGGTACGGTACGTCTTTGCATAGCTAATATCCATGTGCAGGCCAAGAGAAGAATATCTTTAAAAATGTACGACTGGAATAACTAGCTAAATTAAAAAAATATTCTTCTCTTGGCCTGCAATAGGACATTAATCAAGATGACGGTATTACTGTAGACTAGATGGTACTAAGTTTGCCTCTTTGTAAGACACTTAGCCCATAACTAAAACCCTTAAAATAAGTGTGTGGGTTTAAACGTTGAGGCCCCCATTAATCGCGAGGCCCCAGGCTGTATCCTAAGTAGCCTAGTAGGTTATCCGGCCGTGTCTCTAGGTCACACAAACAATATATATATATATATATTTTCACTCAGGCTGAATTGCTTTCAAAATGATTTTCAGAATGTACATGGAATTGCTTGAGAAATAATCAGAATTTTGAGCTTCGAAATGAAAGGGATATGTAGGGCGATTATGGAGAAACTGGTTTCGGTTTTGCAAAACTGGTTTGTTGTTTCATTACGCTGATAAACGAATACAGTTACGCGTAAAACTGAAACTTGTTGATAGGTTTCTATAATAAAATTAACAGTTTCAGGAATCTGAAAATGGTTCTATAAAAGAATGCCCAGTTTCAAAAATCTGAAACAAATTTTCGGTTTCAAAATAGCTCTCTGAAAAGTGATGAATATTGTCGAATTTGAAGGCAAGCTCATCGAACACTTTGTGGAAATACTGATTGCAGAAGGTTTAGCACGGTACGTATGTCAAGGGCAATGCCGACATACTGATTGGCCGATTATTGAATGGATAGTTTTACGAAACCAGAAGAAACAGAAACTGCAAAACCTGCTTCCGAGATGGCTTCACAGTTTCCCAGCAACCAATTTCAGTTTCCCAGAAACGAATTGAAAGTTTCTGAAAGCAGTTTCATTTTTTTGATATTCGAATAGGCCTTATGTTATGAAAATTCTCTTTCTGTTTATTGGCGTGGAAATGGGTCGGTAAATGTATGTTTAGATGCGAGATGAAGGATGTGTGCAAGGAGCGTGATAGGCAGACGATAGGGAATGCGTGGTCTAGCTGTATCACACTAAAGGCCTGAATACAGAATGTAATTCCTGAATAGATGATTAATACATGTTGTAATTTTTCTGAAAAGCAAGGTATTTAACATTTAGTCTGAGTTGTTAATATTTAAGAAGTATTCCACAAGCTGTTGGGCTGCCCATCAATCAACCAACACATTTATTGATCAAGGCGTTAATCAGTCAGGCAATCGGTCAGTGATTGAGTCAGCCTTCAATCGGCCCACTTATTAGCCTTGAATTGATCTAATAGTCAATCGGAGAGTTCGGCCGAGTCATTCAGAGACATTCGTGTCCTCCGTTTCGCAGGTGTTGTCATCAGGTGGCGCACGGATAGAGTCACCCCACCACCACCCAAGACACAAATCTTGCTACGATAGGTGGAAATATCATACTGTTTACTGTGCACCAAGACTTAACAGCAAGATACAAATTCACTTGATCTACGCAGATTTGCGAAGCAGTCATTCTAAATTATGCAAAGTAGGCTGGTAACCTTAACTTTAACTTTTACTAAAATATAGTATAATAGACCGGTCCTTTAATCAACATCTAGGTTGAGATAGGTGTGCGTGTGGTAACATCAACGCGTATAACACAGATAGTTCACGCGCCCGGACACCATGCGTACAGTACATCTCATACATATGTTAATGTGTTTACAAAACAGAAACAGAAATTCGGTAGTATTTATTTTGCAATCATAGTACGATATTTTTTAGGTGTTCAATGTGCACCATCGCGTCAGCTTATAAAATAAGTTAATGTATTTACAAACAAAAACGGAATATCTATTTTGTTTTGCAAACATTTTAATTTAGCTTTGACTTGTTCTATACCAAACTGTGTCGGAGTTCATGGAAGCTGGCATAACCATGGCTTTCACCATTATCTCGCTGATGTCACAGCTCTGCCGGTACGTGGTCAGCGCAAGAAAGAGTTGTGTAGATTATGTAAACAGTAATGTTGGATGTTGTCTGTCTACCTGTATGCATCAACGGCGTAAGCCAAGAGTTACGCCAAGAGTTTCCAAGAGGAATATCAGTTATAATGTATGTATATGTACAGAAAGGTTTGGATTTGAGAATTTAGCGATATATGGGTTAAGCAAGATAGACGATCACTCAATAGCAGTGGCGTCATTGTGAGGGAATATCGTGTTGTGACATGACCAGCCAAAGCTTTGTTTTGATGAACTGTCGCTGTGTGAGGAATTCCATGAGGTACGGACATCCCACTTAATCGTGGCAACCAGTTCAGCTTTCATGTTGGGAACTTTCTCGGAGAGGAAGCAGGCACATCCTTAGTTGGCGTGACAGCGCTGCACTTCAGCTATGCCAAAGCTGGGTGTATCACACACTGCTGGTATTCAGCTTGAACGCACGTAGAGTGTGGTTCCTGCTGACAGCCGCCACGCCTATGTCCCCACCCCACCATCGTCTTCTGAGACACAGATTCCATGAGAAGTGCTGGATATTCTTCATGAGGCACTGCCCAGAACATGTATTGTCTCGTAAATTCCTAGGCCAGCCTGGGCTCCGGCGACGCCTGCACAGAACTACCGGGTTGTGTATCAGACCACTTGTTCGTTCTGAGTGGTCTGGGAGCTGCTGGGGGTGGGGGTGGGGCGGCATTGGCAAACCACTTGATGTATCTCCTGTAGTGAAGTGGATATGATATTGTCATTCCACGCAGTGGCTTTAGGATGTATTATTCTGAGTGGCTCAGACCACTTGATTAATCTCCTGCAGTGGGGCGTCCGCAACCGTATGGGAGTTGCCTGCCATTGCTCACGGTGGCTCTACGATGTATGATTATGAGCGGCCTGAGTGCCGCCCTGGATGGAGTGGCTCTGACATACCACTTGCTTTATCTCCTGCAATGGAGTTGCAGTGGAATTTGAGTTATGAACGCCCTGGGAGGTGAGCGTGGGGTCTGCATTGGGAATTGTATTGATAGGGGCTTTACGATGTATGATTCTGAGAGCTGTCTTATGGGTGAGGCGGCTCCTACAGTGGAGCGGCAGGGGAATTGCATTAGTACTCATATTGTATAACTACTACTCCACATAGCTATGCGCGGATATTACCACACGACAACCACCAAACGGACTTAATTTTTAGTTAGGTGAGGTGCACGTACATCCGTCTTGCATCGTCACCGTAATGTTTGCACATTGTCTGGTAGCATGTGTCTTCAGTCAATCTAAACAAAGTGTGTTCTCTTGCCATTCACCAACACCCATACCAGCACATACCACTTGCTTAATTCTCGCGCATATCTTATTTGGCGTGTGCCAATGGCACATACCGTTGTGTGCAACGTGCATAGTTCGGTGAGATTTAATTCACTGACACATGTGTTGAACTGTTGACAATTTTCACTCAGGGAGCTGATTATATCGTGAACACTGGCATGTTCTGGTGTGCATGTTTATACATGTGTTCCCACCAGAACACGACCCTCTTTGTAATTCCATATATGGGCAATTAGGCCACATCTACTTGTAGGCAGGCGCCTTTGGAGGACCAATGATGAAGTGTGTCTGCCACTTCTCTTCAGTACTTACATATATCGTTATATTGCAATTTTTGCAGTTCAGTGTTCTACCCACAGTTTCAATTGCGCATCCCAAGTTGGCTGAGCTAAGCGAGACATGGCTCGGGGATGGCGGTGGGGGAGGGGTGGGGGGGAAGCTAGACACAGATCCTTCAAGGGAGCGTGCACGCCCAAAGACATGTTCCGAATTTAGGAACTCATCTTCATACATGCAATATGCACTCTGCTAGGCAGATACTTACTAAACTATGTTGATAGTCGCAATATACCATGGGCTATGCTTTGCACAATTCTTTGGTAATTCAAATCGAATCAGAATTATTTGCGCATATATATTATCACCGATCAGTATCTATGCTATAGGAAGCGCACATATATTCTAATGGCAGCTATTTCCATCGACACGCTTGATCGATTAACAACGCTACACTTACTTGATCTCAGTTCTGTCATTGCATTTGAAGATGTATTTAACTGTGTATGTTAACGTGAAGCAGCCGCCTGTAGATGTAAGCTGTTTTATATGTGATCGATAGTCACCCCTCCACCGCCCACCCCGCCCCCAACCCGCCACCCACCACACAAATAACCACGTCATGAATTGTGGAAACCAGTGTTATCTATGCCCCGCCCATCGCTAATTAAGCTCCACTCACGCTTCGCCCGTGTTAGGACCATTCTATCCATGCAATCCATGGATATCAATATCCAGAAACCGCTAGAGGTAAGGTGTTGACTACTTTGATACATAGTAAAGACATACGATTCCTACAGCAACGCGTAGACCATCATCAAGTATGTGTTCCTGACGAACTTAGCTACGCCACTCATGGCGTAATCCTTTATGACGCCGGCTTGCGCACCACGCAGTTGAGTAGGACGTCATATGATTGATGGATAACTGGAATCCTCCCCTGGGTTTGGTTTATCTCACTCATCGAAAAAGTTAGTCGATTAGCAACATTACATTTGGCATGGTATTTCCAAGGACTGGGGTTTGCCAACACGAACTATAAATGCTCACGAATATCACAGTGTACAACGTACAGTTAAATGTCTACTATTGAACGGATAAACACATATACTTTTTCCGTTGTGGTTATGACATTCCGTACGCATCAGAATGATTTATTTAGGCTCAGTTATTCACTTGAGTAATAACTTAGTATCCACCAAACGCTGTATATGTCTGCGCAATGCTCATTCGGTGATCTACACATAATGCGTCGTCGTTCACTTCATAATTAGTCAAATTTGGCGATGAACGTATTTACTTTTAAATGAATTCCGTTTCGCCATGACATTGATTTCTAGAGAGCTTCAGCTTTCGGGTCTAAGTGACATTTCCAGTGTATCCACCCATCACATGACGTCATAATCAACTACGTAACGTGTAGGATGGCGTCATACCACATGATGTAATGAATGACGTAGATAGGCTCGCCAGGAAGGCATACTTGCTGACACCCTAAGCGTTGTAAGTCTTTACTATTTAATAAAGATGCTGTTGAAAATGTTGAAACGCATCTGACTGGGCGATGTTGCTAGGCATCAACATCACTCAGTCAAATTGAGCTCAGGGATCGATCGATCCCAACACGGACAAAGCATAGGCGTAGCTTAGCTAGAGATGGGCGGGGTATAGACACAACTGGATTCCTCCATTGCATATAGAATACTGACAGTGATGTACTGATCAGTTATCTGTGTTGAGCAAGTCTGCTACGTGTGCGTGTGTGTGTGTGGGTGTGCGTGCGGGCGTGCGTGCGTGGGTGGGTGGGTGGCTGGGTGGCTGGGTGTGTGTGTGGGTGAGTGCGTGTGTGCACGCGTGGGTGCATGTGTGTGTGTGTGTGTGTGTGGGTGTGTGTGTGTGTGTGTGTGTGTGTGTGTGTGTGTGTGTGTGTGTGTGTGTGTGTGTGTGGTGAACAATATTGACCGTCAGCGTCCAATGCCATTCATTTCTCGCTTCACTTTCGCTTCTATAGACATTACCTTATCAAGCGTCTACAAATGAAGGTCCCGTACCTAACATTACAGGAAATTGGAAAATCTGTTTAACATTAGTTGATATTCTGTGCCAGCATTCTAATATGTAGTTCTAACACAGTACGTTGGGGACTAGTGTCAAGGACACGTGCTAACCAGCTTCAGGAAAGTTACCGTCACATAACCGTCGAACCATTCTCTGAGAACATGCACAGAACGCATACGATTACGTATCGAGTTCAATGGCGGAATTCAGTTTTTTCCCATACCTAGTCAGTATCCACCCGCACTTTGTTCGTGTTAGGATCGATCAATCGCTGCACACTCTGAATCTCAATTTCCAGAAAACTATAGATGTAAGATGCTGAATATTCTGAAACTAATTTGACTGTATGCTGTTGCTGCCTATGACAACAACCATTTTCAAAATATTTACCACAATTTATATTAGTTACGAAAGCAATACAATTCGTATACATTGACGGAGAATTAACCTTTTATGACTATCTAAATCGCGCGATTTATAACGAAATTGGTTTTTTTACACCAGCCTGCACGTGACGTTGTTGAGTATGGCGTCATATGCTTGGTCATTAACTGGATTCTTCTATTCACTGGGTACTTCCGTGCATTGCGATAGAATGGCACCTGACACATTTACTAAGAATAACCTTAATGTATACGTATCTTGGTAACAAACAGATTGGACACACAACTATGTGCATCATTTCATGACGTCAGCGTGTACATCATCGAATGGCGCGTATACAAGTGGCATCTTATAGCCATAGATAAGCACAGAATGTTCTAGTTATACGTCAGTGGTAGCACCATGCGTTGTGTTAACTGATTTACATTTGTTCTTTGCTAATGCTCGTGTATTGTGTTGCTGAGGCACAGGGATCGCACTTGTGAATTTACAATATGCATCCCTCACGGTTTATAATGTCGGCCACATTGGCGTTGTATCAACGTGTATGTATGATACACAGCAACAGCGTGCATCAACATTGATTCGAAATTGAGGAAACAAGTTTTAGTTATGCCCCGCCCATCTCTAACTAAGCTCCACCCAACCTTTGTCCGTGTTGGGATCGATCGATCTATGAACACCCTGACTATCCATGTACGCTGTTGAAGATTTTGAAACTAATGTGACTGGGTGATAGTGATGCCTATGACAGCTAGGATGCCCAGTCAGATTAGTTTCAAAATATTCAATAGCCTATTTATTAAATAGTAATGCCATACAATTCGTACAACAAGGCTTAGTCCGCCATCAATTATGCACTCGTGACAAACGTGTCTACGCCATTCATGGCGTCATTGATTATGACATCATCATATGCGTCATATACACGTCATTTTTTACGTCATTGATTATGAATTCATTCATATGCGTCACGTAATTGATTATGATGTCATATGATGGATAGAAACACGGGGAAGCTCATTTGAATCCAAGTAATGTTGTGCCATAGGAAATAGAATACCACTTTTGGAAAATGTAACCCCAGGGTTCTAGGATTTAATGATCTATCCCTGTGAAATCAAATTATCCTAAATGCAAGAGACCTCCGAAGAAAAGGTGCACCATATTTTGAAAATGAATGTAGTGTACACCCTGGTGCAAACATAGCCACCAACAGTTCCATATTCAAATTATCTTCAGTGTATTCGGCATAATAGCCGATACTGATAAAGACATGATACAGACATTCATCACTTCTCGTGTGTACGTGTTAATCGGGTAATAAAGAGGAGAACTGGGAGCTGAGATGATAGTATCCCTATTTCCCATGAGTAATCATTGACACAATGCGTATCGCCGTTCTGTCATATTTGATGCATGCGCCCTTCTTCAATTCCTTCTCGCAGAGCAATTCGCATGTTTGATTTCCTGGGTGTATTCCTTCCCAAGTGGGCTATGACTTCGAATTTGCTTAGGGAGTTCTGATGAGCATATTGCTCTATTGTATGTTGCTTGTTGCGCAGAAATATCAATAACTTCGCAATGCATTGCTATGATAAGTATATTTTATTAAGAGCTAATTTACCATATTATCTGGCTATTATTGTTAACGCGTATGGCCCAGGGGAGAGGTGGTCATTGGGTATGCTAGGTCCATATCAAGGAATCAATGCCACACATCCACAACATGCCAAGACATGTAAATATTGCTATACCGCCATCTCAGATGAGGTCTGCGGAGGACATGACAGACATTTTCCAAAATAGTTAGCATTTCCTGAGTAATATCTTACATTTGTGAAGTGGATCGCTTACCACATATGTGCAGACGTAAAACAACTATTCTGTAGCTTCTATGCCCCAATTGAATGCTCTGGGAGATGGTTGCCTCATTGTAATAGAACAGCAATCGTAACAAAAACGATTGTTTGGCGCAAGCATCAACGTATAACACAGACACCAAAGCTGGACTTTCTAGGCCATTTAATTCCAGAGATATAGGGAATTTGTTGGGTCATCGCTGCCATTTTGGTAACTAGATTGAGGAATGTGATTATTTAGCATAATGGGCCCTTCCAGTTTATCCATCCATCATATAACGGCATAATAAATTACGTCACTGTGACGTTATGAATAATTTCCGACGGACTAATCATTGTTGTAAGAATTTCATGTTTTTA
Source organism: Chaetoderma sp. LZ-2023a (assembly GCA_034401795.1). Taxonomy (NCBI): domain Eukaryota; kingdom Metazoa; phylum Mollusca; class Caudofoveata; order Chaetodermatida; family Chaetodermatidae; genus Chaetoderma; species Chaetoderma sp. LZ-2023a. Next base: position 13,332,329 of record CM067364.1, read on the forward strand.
TTATTTGATAATCATGATATCGACTAGTTTTAGCCTAATTTGACTGATACTGTTGCTGCCATTAGCTCCACAATATGCAACATCTTAACTGTATAGTTTTGCGGAATTGATAGTCAGGAAGTTCAGAGATAGATCCTAACACGGGCGAAGCATGGGTGGAACTTAGCTAGAGATGAATAGGGCATAACTATATCGTACATGTCTTTACCGATTTCTCCGCCTTGCTATGAAAATCAAAATATCTGCAACGAAGTGTATGCTGTATGTGTCCCTGATGAATTTATAATGAAATAAACATTACGTTGACTTTTTTAAAACTAATATGACTGGACGTAGCTTTTCCCATGCGGTTTCAAAATATACAACAGCATACCCATATAGTTGCTTTGAAATTTAGGTACTGCGTCTTCCGGTTTCAAGGGTTCACATCGATTCCAACGCGCATAAAATATGGGCGAAACTTAGCTAGAAATGGGCGGGACATGGCTAGAAATGGGCCAGCCTTAGGTATAAATGGATGCCTATATGGCCACCCCAATTTACATACTGCCAAATACAACTATACCTAAATGGCTAGAATTGGCCGTTTACATTGTTGAATTCAATTTGCCAGTCATGTATATGACGTCATAATCAAATACATCACAGATATGCTGACGTCACAATTAAAATACGTCCTGAATTACGTAGCTAAGCCCGTCACAGCATCGTAATACTCAGCCATGTGTATGAAATGTATGTCTTTACAACTTAATAAGCATACTGCTGAATATTTTGAAACTAATTTTACGGGGTACTGTTGTGACCATAGGTAACAACAGAATCCAGCCAAATTAGTTTCAAAACATTCAATAGCTTACTTGAATAGTTTTCTTGAAATTGATATTCAGGGAGTTCAAGGTTCGATGGATCACCACCCGGGCGCTGCGTGGGTGACGCATATAGCTAGAGATTTGCGGTGCTTAGCTCGAACTGGAGTCATCAATTAACCCCTCCTGCGTCCACTTCATCCTTAAATTGTCAACCGGTCAAAACGGTCTTGCAAAATGTCCAGTTGTTTTTAAAAATCTGCCAGTCATCCCATTGAAGAATGTTCAAAAATGTGATTTCTGGCTTTATTATCCTGAAAATGGACACATTGTGTTGACCATGTACCATGTAATGATTACGACTGACAAAATAGCCTCAATTTCCACGAACACATAAATCTATTTTCCTAAATTTCATTGGTAAATTTACAAAAATATTCTCATCATGACCTACACAATTTATGATCTTCTTATGCCGTGCAGATTGTTATTGTTCTCCTGACATAGTTTGGTGCGGTCTTCACTGTTGCCACTTTGAGAGATGCACAGCTGTATCGCGTCCTGCTCTGTTGACAGTTTTACTACTAGAGGGTCGTCAACATAACTAGTTCGGTTGTTTATAAGAACACATATGGTGTTGGTATCTGATGATTCCATAGATTTCAGTATTTGGTTAGGGCTTTGTTTGGATCGGAACTGAAGTCGATGCTGGCTATCTGCTCCCCAAGACCTTTTTATGACATTTGAGTGTCAGTGTCACTGATGAGGCTGGATAGGTTGTAGGTGACTCTACCTCTTGCCTGGTTTAGGGGGTTATACATTAAGTAGAGGTCGTTCATCTGGAAGCGTGTAATGATTGGCTTCTGGTCAGAATTGAGGTCTGTATCTTAATAGGAACGAGCATCCCGAAGTAGGTGTTTTGCTTCAGCCTTGCATGGTATGAAGTTGGTTTGGTTGAAGGCAGCTGTTCTAGGCTTAGAACATGTTTGTGTTTTGCGACCAACAATGTGTCCGGTCCATGGTGTCCGATGGCGGCATTGGTGTTTGGAAGTTGTAGTTTTAGTAAATAGGTCATTGGAACTAAGGAATGCGACCAGTGCATCTCAATTGCTGTTGCGTCTGTCTTCTCCATACCATCCTATGCATACGCCAAGTTCTGAACCTGTGTCCGCAAATACGAGTTTACCCAGCTTGGACTTGAAATCTCCACACGCTGGGTGGTGGGTGGGTTGGTGGGTGGGTAGCTGGAATTGTGATGGCTGAGCTCAGTTCTGCATAGGAGGAGGAGGATATATTCTCTTTTTCGGTTGTTGGACTATATGCGATGACTATGCGACACTTAGCGGTGGTGTGTTTTAACGTAGGTGTAGCCATGTCGATACATGCAACGTGATCACTGACGTATCCACAACTAATGGCATTGTCCCCGACCATTGGTCCGATTATGAAGCCTACACCCCGGTATGTGGCCTGTGTTTGCTCCATGGGTACTAGCTTATGCCATATTGTAGTTGCTGCTATGCAAGCTTAGCTACGTTACTCTCTTGAATGCATGCAATATCGATGTTATAATGTTCACAGTCTGCACCTAAGGTTTGCCGCTTTGATGTTGCACCCAACCCACGCACATACCGCGTAGCTATGGTAAGCTCCCGGGAAGATCGCTTTGTCCGAGGATGTCGGGCACAGTTTCTTGTTTAAAGAGCGTTAGGCATAAGCAGAGTTGCATTTGCATGCGGATGTCAGCCCACAATCCTTGATACAAAGTTGGTACATGCGGAGGTGTCATCTTTCTCTCTTAAAAAGAAGGGTTAAAGTGGAAGAAATGGTACTCCTTGTATGAATCAACCAATAAGAACATATTAAAATCAGTTTTTATTTATTAAAGACAGATTTTGTCAAGAATATCCAAAAAGTTGTGGGCCAAGAGAATATTCATTCAACGGGCCATATGCCGGGACTTGATCGGTTACAATTCCAGTGGTAACGTTTCAAAATACCATTTTCCTTGCCTATACATGGATTGCCCACATAGAGAATGCGGTTATATTTTTGCCAATCTGGGGTGAATGTGTGATGCGGTGGTGAGCCCTATGTACCAGATGTCCTGATACCTGGCAGATGTGAAATATAGTAACCATAACTACGCGTGTTAGTGCGTGTCTACCGACGCTCCAAACGATAAAAGGGAGACTACGCTTCCATGCGCCATTAAGCCAGGCCACTCTTATCTTTCATTGTCGAGACTCCACACGGTAGGTAGTGTTTTGCTCTACTAGTGCAGTTTCGTCACTATTAAAATGAATCATGGGGCAGCGCAAAGCGGGTTATTATGACGTGGGCGCAGCCTGCTGTTCGTTAAAGTAGTACACTTTTGTTCAAGGAAATCTTTCAAACAATAATCATCTTTGCAGATTCAAACAGACAGACCAGATACGACAGCTTAGTAAAGGCGTAAGAAATAGTATGAAGAATAATTTTAGATTAATCTGGCTGTAAGCTGTTGTTGGCATAGCCTACGACAGCGGCAACACATATCCAATAATGGACCTGCATGATTGCTGTGAAAAGGAGGAATCAATGTTGGCTATGTCTTGCCCATCTATAGCTAAGCCCCACCCACGCTTCACTCGTGTTGGGATCGATCGATCCCTGTAGGCTTTAACTATCAATTTCCAAAAAGCTATACAGCTAAGCCGTTTGATATTTTGAAACTAATTTAACTGGGGGCTGTTGCTGCCTGACCAAATTAGTCACCACTATTCACCAGCATGTTTCTTAATTAACAAAGCCATACAATTCGTACAGCAACGTTTAGTCCGTCACCAATTATGCGTTTATGACGAACGTATATTCGCCATTCATGCCATCACTGATGATCGCCTCATCCTATGTCGCGTAGTTGATTATGACGTTATATGGTTGAGTGATACCTGGAAATGTGCTCTGCGGTACAGACTGGTAATTCAATGTTCACTCGTCAAATAAAATAAAATTGAAAAGCAAAATACATATTCTTTGGTGTCACTATGTTGGCATGCAATAGCTTTTTGATGCCTACAATTCTATACTTTTTGTAAGGGGAGAGAGAAAATGGCCATGACCTTATAATAGGGGGAAGGATGTACACATTATCCGGCCACCCATGGGTGGGCCACAGCCGTAAAATATATCCGAATCCCTTGCTGATATTCAACAAAACATGTTCAGAGCCGGGCTTAGTCAATGTCTAACGGTGCTACAACCACCTCCAACCCCTCATTAAGGGGTACTCAAATAAAAATAAATATCGTATTTTAACCATTTGAACCTGTAATCCCAGTAGCTCCCTTTTACAGTCATGAGATACGAAAGGTGTTGTAAATGTAGAAACATATTTCACTGGAAGATTGTGCTGCTGTATGCACCGCAAGATGGTGTACTCAACATAGTTTCAAAATAGGCAAACTCATTTTGACACCACGTGTGTATCCAATGTTGTTTATTTGGTCGTCGTCGCCGCCGCGGCCGCCGCCGCCGCCGCCATCGGCGTAATCATCATCGTCGCTGTATAGATGTCGTAGACACAGTAGTAGTTGTAGTAGTAGTAGTAGTAGTCGTAGTCGTAGTCGTAGTAGTAGTAGTAGTAGTAGTAGTAGTAGTAGTAGTAGTAGGAGGAGTAGTAGTAGTAGTAGTAGTGGTAGTAGTAGTAGTAGTAGTAGTAGTAGTAGTAGTAGTAGTAGTAGTAGTAGTAGTAGTAGTAGTAGTAGTAGTAGTAGTAGTAGTAGTAGTAGTAGTAGTAGCAGTAGTTGAAGTTGAAGTGAACGCACGCGTGTATTTAGCTCTGCAATTGCTGCCCGAATTTGCTAGTTTCTAGCGCGATTTTGTAGATACGTTTTATACATATATTTCGTATTAGTATTTCCTTTCAAAATATATGTTTAATTTGCAAATTCTTGTCTTGGTTTGAGCGGATTTTGTGTCTCCATTTGCTAAAGGCACCCCTCTTAGCTGGCGGGTTCCGTCATTAAATAGAGCGCCTCTTACTGTGGTCAATGCAATACATTTCGTGCCGCGCCAATATACTATTTATATAGTTCGTTGGCTAGCGCATTATATTTTGGCAAGATCGCTTGAGTGAGTTGATGTTATTCCTTTGTCATTTGTAAGCGCAAGCCTAGAAAACCTCTTATAAGTGTACCCCGAGTCTTAAAATCACGAAAAGGCTTGGGGTGTTTCGGCAATTGAGGTGTATCATGGGTTGAAGGACGTAGTTGGGGCAGGGCCACGGGTCCTTCAAGGTCTCATTAACGTTTCCAAATCTGTATGGAATGTCACCGTAGTTAATGAAAGTATGAAGGAAAAGTTGCTCGACGAGGTCCTTGTCGTGAAGGGTGAGGTGTGTAATGTGGAGGAAATAGATTCTGATCGTCTATTAGTCAAGATGAAGGTTCCATTAGAGATCCCAGGTGAAAGGGTTATCAACGAATTGATCAAGTATGGCAAAGTGGACATAGTAGAACACGATACCTATCCATTTGATCGAACCTTAGAAAATGGAATTAGGCAAATTTGGTTCGAAAAGGTAGAACAACCTCTCCCAAGTAAGGTCACGATAGATGGCCGATTTATCTTGCCATTATGGTACAGGGGGCAAATCAAAGAGTGTAGAATCTGCTTAAGCACAGAACATCTTGCAACAGATTGTCATAACAAAAACAAATGTCTAGTTTGTGACGCATCTGATCATTTTAAGTGGCGATGCCCGCAGAACAAATATGTCAAAAAGGGTGCTGATAAAAGTGCAGAGCAAGTTGTCTCTAAAGAGAATGCCATAGAACCGGTAGCTGCTGAGAGTGTAGCTGAAATCCAGTTTAATGGAACGCATGTTGCTAAAGAAAATGTCATCGAACGAGTAGTTGCTGAGATTGTAGCTGAAGTCCATGTTAATGAGAAGCATGGTGAACAAACTAAGAATCCAATCGCTGTAGTTGCAGGCGATGAAATAGAGGTTCTATATGAGGGGCTACGTCTTACTCCAGTAACAAGTCAATCCAAGTCTGATGTCAGAGAGGCTAATTCCGCACAAGTTGAAGATGATGATAACTACACTCTGGAAGAGAGCTTTAATTTAGGACACGTACAATTCAGGTCGCAAGATACTGAAACTAACTTTGATTTTCCACTGAGTACACTCAATCTAGACGATTTAAATAATATAGAGAAAGTAATTGGTGTCTCGGATCGATTGAGTGGAACACAGCGACAGAAAGATGGAGATAGTTCTGAATCAGAAATTGAGGAAAGTGATATAGAAGACGATAATATGTCAGTCGCTGAATCCGATATATCCATTCAAACACAGAGGTCTAAATCACCCGACGAGATGGTCATGTACAGGTCAGAGGCAGGAGAGGTGTTAGTTTCATATGTGACGGCAAAAGGGGTTAAACATAGGCATCTGCGTCATGATTCAGATATATTAAAATATAAGCATTTGGAAAATGTTGAGCTAAGTAGTGCAGCGTTTGCGAGTAAAATAGGTAAATGGTTTAAGAGAGGGTCGAAAAAACAAAATCTAGTTAGCTTAATAATGGCGGTTATACACATCATTTTATTACGTTTTATGCTAATTTGCACTCTCAATTGTAGAGGCTTAAACAGTGACATATAGCAACGTCACTTACTAGAGACTCTGAAAAATGGGCAGATTGGCATTGCTTTGATACAGGAAACAAAATTCAGAAGTCAGAATCATACGATAATTTAGAACAGATTTCTGGATCCAGAATATTCTATTCGTTATATCAAGATAATAGTGCAGGCGTAGCAATTGTTATACTCCCTCGTTGATCAGCCTATGTAAATATAACCTCTTCAGTATCAGGTGCAAATGGTCGCCGAGTGAGAGTCACGCCAGATATACAACAAACACGTGTCACGTTGCAGTGTATATATGCACCTGCATCTCATCAACTGCGTCGTAATTTGTTTAGTTAGATGTCTACAACTGCACTAGATAACATCGCTAAAAAATGAGTAATGGGTGATGACTGTAACTGTGTCGTAGACAAAGAAAATGACAGGAATGCAACTTCAACTTATACTGATACATCACATAGACTCGTAAAAGAAATATGTGATAATGAACATTTAGTTGACACCTATAGACTATCACAACCTCGTGGTAAAGATCTCACATCGTTCTCGGCAGATGATAACGTTGGTTCAAGGCTCAACAGCATTTATGTGAATAGTGTGTTGACTGGGTACTGGAGAGATGTTAATATTAAGCCAGTCGCATTCTCAGATCATAACATGGTTTGTGTAACCTTTGCCAATGCTGATTGGGTAACAAACGGGGTTGGGATTTGGAAATTAAACACAACACTGTTGGGAGAAGAATTGTATAAGAATAATATAGAGAGTTGTTGGCAACATTGGATTAATAGGAAAACATCATATAAGAGCACATTGCAATGGTGGGAGGATGTAAAACTGGATTTAAAGTATGTTTCCCGAAAGTATGCTATTAGATAAGCACGGGAAATACGCAAACGCAAGAAAACACTTCATCGATCACTGATGGAAATTAATGCTAAAGTAAATAATAGTGAAGATAATTATTATAAATTACTGGTTAAAATTAAAAGTAACATAAGAGATATAGGACAATATGAGTTTGAGGGTGCACAAATTAGAGCAAGAGCCCAGATGCACGCAGAAGGGGAAAAGCCAACCCAATAAGTGTGCACATTAGAAAAAGCACGGGCAATAGATAAGGTGATGTGCTCATTAAACATGACGGATGGCTCAACCGTCTTTACCAACAATGAAATGAGTACTATTGTATGCAATTACTATGAGTCATTGTACACGTCAGAGGGAATTGATGAAGATGCAAAAGTGGATTTGTTAGCAAATATAGACACAATGGTATCAGCTACAGGCAGTGAATTTTGTGATCAACCCTTAACACTAGAAGATTTAACTAAATCAAACGTGTTGGCACCTTGTAGGTCCAATAATGGAAGAATTAGGCACTGAAATTTTTAGAAAGGCCATTTACCACCAACTATGGCTAGGGCATACATAAGGCTAATATATAAACGAAATGACAGACGTCTAATTCAGAATTACAGACCAATTTCTCTACTAAGTGTAGACTACAAAATAATATCCAGAGCGCTAACATTGAAACTAGGTAGTGTTTAGGAGAAATCATTGGAACAGAGCAGACATGTGCTGTACCTAGGAGGACAATTTTAACCAATACCATGTTAATAAGAGACCGTATACAATTGGTTGAGAAGGATAGCATCCCCTCAGTTGTGATTGCCTTGGACAACGAAAAGGCATGTGACCGTGTGGAATGGGATTTTCTTTTTAATTCATTGCAATCGTTTGTGTTAGGCTCACACTTTATTAAATGGGTTGTATATACGAATATCAAGAGTAGCTATTTAGTGAGCAATCAATTATCCAGAGAAATTGTCTTAGAGCGTGGTGTTAGACAGGGGTGTTCCCTATTGCCATTATTATTTGTTATTGTGATGGAATCTCTTGGCATAGCATTGAGGCAAAATAATAACTTTCAAGGCATATGTATTCGTGGCATAGAAAGACCACTTAAGCTGTCACAATATGCTGATGACACAACTGTGCTTGCTAGTTCAAACAATGTTTTTGCAATTTTAAACCACGTACTAGAACAGTTCCAAAATGCATCTGGTTTGAAAATCAATAAAGGAAAATCCAAAGTATTATTTTTGGGGCCAGAGAAAGAGCGGAATGACCAGCCACTTGACATCAATTGGTCTAATGATACCATTAAGATTGTAGGCATATATTTTAGCAGGAAACTGAATACAACACAAAATTGGAATGAACAAGTATCTACGCTTAAGAGACTATTAGCAAATTGGAAGCGTCGTCGTCTTTCAATTTTTGGTAGTGTTTGTTGTCAACAACTTGGTATTATCTGGGCTATGGTATACAGCATCTGTTGTACACATGCCAACACATGTAGAAAAGGCGGTTAATGAGTTGATATTGTCATTCATATGGGAAGAAAAGAATCATTTAGTTTACCATCGCGTTCACAATAATGCTAAGTTAGAAGGAGGACTTGATTTAATTGATATTAAAGGGAAATGTGTTTCTTTAAGGTTAAAATTTTTGAATGATCGTATTACATCAGATGATACGTGCGCATGTGTTTCACGAGCTGTCATGGAGAGAATTGTAGAACCATTTCTGGCGGAGCATGTTTTTACCTCAAAGTAGCCCCCTCCAAATAGCCAAATGATACCAAATGTGTTTAAAGATCAAGTTACGGAGTTAGAAATATTTGACAGATACATTCCTCCACCTACGTGCTGGAAGGAAGTACTAGAACGGCAATTGTGGGGCAATAGTAATATATGTTATAACAATGCAGTACTTTATCTACCATCCTTTGCAAAATATGGCATTCGACGTTTGTCTGATATGATACACCCTCAAACACGTAGATGGATTTCAATGTAAGAAGTAGATAAAAAACACATTTGAGGCATATAGATGTCCAGCGGTTGCTAAATAAAATAAAACATGCTGTACCAATTGAATGGTGTCGTCTGCCAAATGTAAATAATAATAGTTTGACTCAACAACCTGCATTAGTTCTTGATGATAAGATGGTAAAATACAAGATGAGATCCAAGGAATGGCACCACATTATGAGACGAAAAGTAACACCTCCTAGCAATTAAGAGATGGGATGAATCAAGCTATAAACCATTCAGTTGGGAAAATGTATGGAAAATCTTACATTCTCCATACATACCAAATATGGATCATGATTTATTGTGGCGATTACTACATCAACGACTATGGGTGGGACACTTGACATACAAGTGCAATATTACGACTTCTGATAGGTGTTACTTATGTCAAACAGATGAGGAAACAATCGAGCATTTGTTTGCGGAATGTCCAATATCGTCACAATTGTGGGACTATATCAGCCAAATCTTGGCACAATTTGGAGCGAAGCCCATTGTTCTAGAAACGCATGTAGTCTTATTTAGAGAATTTGGATCAAGCGGGGTAAATATCATAAAGTCTGAAAGGACTATTTTAATAACAATGCTAACCATATGTGTTTGGGCCATTTGGAAACATCGTTGTGCACAGACCAAAAATCCATCTATTGGCAATCACAATAGAGCAATAAAGGCAATATTTTGTTCATTGCTGCTGAATCATATTCCTTGCGAATAATTTAGATTAAAGCAGCATGGTAAAGAAAAAGTATTCAAGGACAAATGGTGCAAAACAAACATAGTTTCAATAGAGTTGGGAACTGTAAAAATAAATGAGCCTGCACTAGCTTAAATCATTTAATCACTACAGCTGATTTATCTGTGTCTTTTAATTAATCTGTGCCCTGTAATTCATTTTAGTCTACACTTTGATATTGTTATGTTTAATAATTCATGTTAACACATAAACAGACTTGGGTAATTTAATAATCAATCGATAAAGTAAGTTGCCATTGAATTATAAAATCGTCCCGTGTAATTTTAGAAACTTGCACAGGGTGGTATAGGGTTATTTGTTCCCGGGTAATTTACAAAACCTTACAACAAAGTAAATCAGAAATGTAAACAAGAGCGCCATCTATTTCCATCTATTTTTCTGTAATTTTCCTGCTGACTATATATGTGATGCTACCCAAATGCTACTACGCCCGCTGATCTTTAATGAATCAGCCCGCTGGCGTCAATGCTTGACTTATTTGTCATTGCTTGACGAGTCACTTTTCATTTGTTGAATAGCTGCACTCGCCACACGGGCCTACTAGCACACATGGATTGAATGGTAATTTACAAAGCCTTACAATAAAGTAAATTCAAAATGTAAACAAGAGCGCCATCTATTCTTCTGTACTTTTTCTGCTGACTATATGTTTTATACTACCCAAATGCTACTACGCCCCCTGATCGTTAAAGACTCAGCCCACTGGCATCAATGATTGACTTATTTGTCATTGATTGATGAGGCACTTTTCATTTGTTGGATAGTTGCACTCGCCACACGGATCTACTACTACACCTTGGTTGAATAGTAATGCCTTTGTTAAGTTTTGTTTTGCTATCGGAGCTTTATCAGCCTATTGTTTTTTATTTATACTTTTTAAGCCATATGTATTTATAGATTGTATTAATGCTCATTATTTATCTTTTGTTTTGGTGTAATATTAATCTGGCTTACTAATTCACCAGGTTTTTCCTCTGGGGGTTTGCTAGCCTTTTCAAAGGAGTTCCTCCGTGAAGTTTGTTTTCCAAAAAAAAAGAAGAAAAAAAGTAGTAGTAGTAGTAGTAGTAGTAGTAGTAGTAGTAGTAGTAGTAGTAGTAGTAGTAGTAGTAGTAGTAGTAGTAGTAGTAGTAGTAGTAGTAGTAGTAGTAGTAGTAGTAGTAGTAGTAGTAGTAGTAGTAGTAGTAGTAGTAGTAGTAGTAGTAGTAGTAGTAGTAGTAGTAGTAGTCTAAGTGAACCCACACGTTTATTTAGCTCCGCTATTGCTGCCCGAATTTGCTAGTTTCTAGCGCGATTTTGTAGATAAATTGTACACATATATTTCGCATTTCGCAAGCCTAGTACTTTGATTACATACATCTTTATAGGAAGTTGGCTGTCCACCGGTCATCTCGAACAGACTAACAAATGTATGTTTGTAATATGTTAGTATGCATTAGGACACCACTTTAATCGGTTAGGTGTTAGTGAACCACTTAGAAAGTGGTTCAAACTAACAAATATACGACTGTACTCTCTATTCATATATTTGTTGGTAGACGTCAGGGTTTCAAAAGGGGACACTATTTATTTAGTGGTTAGCTCTTTCCCCGACGTCTTGGTGTTATATAAGTATACATTTGTATTATATAGTGTAGTAGTATGGGTTTCCTCCTTTGATAAACCACCATGTGAACCTATAAGCGTACCCGAAGCCTTACAATAACAACTAAGGGATGGGGTGTCACGGCTATTGACGTGTATCATGGATTGGCACGGGACCTGCTACTTTGCAGGGGCTTATCGATGTTACTAAAACTGTATGGAATGTAACAGTGTCAAATGAAGGGGTCAAGGAAAAGCTTCTATAAGATGTTCTTATTGTAAACGGCGAAGTTTGTAATGCTAGAGGAAAACGAGTCAGATAGGTTGCTAGTGAAGATGAAAGTTCCACTAGAAATTCCAGATGACAGAATCATGAATGAACTCAAGAAGTATTGCAAAGTGCAAAAGATTGAACGGGAAACGTATCCCTTTGACAGAATGCTAGAACACGGTGAAAGACACATCTGGTTTGATAAAGTGGATAGGCCTTTACCAAGCATATTGATGTTTGATGGCAGCTTTTTCCTGCCCTTATGGTATAGAGAGAAAAGTAAAGAGTGCCAGATCTACCAAAGTACTGACCATTTGGCAACAGATTGTCCCAATCGAACCAAATGTGTGCTCTATGGTTCAGTTGACCATTGCAAATGGCACTGTCCAAAAATAAAAACAAGCCCTCAGTATCAGGAGATAATCGCCCATTAAAGGATGCACCTGAGTCAAATGCTTCTGAAGCAACTGCTACAGAAGCAGTTGTTGTGGTTCAAGACACTGTAAATGACACAAACAACTCATCAAATCCTGTTAGAGTAACTACAGTTGATGAAATTCAAAATATTAGAGGAGGGTATAACTTTAAGTCAAGAAAATAATCAAAATGCAGTGGAGCTAAACGTGGCTGTAACAGACATGCAGAAAAATGATGATCTTACAGAAGAGCCAGTTTACAATTCCTTAGATGAATTAAAATTAGAACAGGATAAGTTTAGGACTCAGAAGACGGAAATTTCAGTCGATTTTCCGCTAAGCCCACTCGATATAAGTCATCTTGAAGATATGGTAAATGACGCTCCTGCCAAATGTAACTTAAGTAGTAATACGCGTCATAAAGAAGACAATAGCTCAGAATCTGAGATTGAAGTAAATGATATGGATGATGATACAATGTCAGATGCAGAATCAGATGTGTCCATTCAAATACAGAGTTCACAGATGAAAGATGAAATGGTATTGTACCTATCAGTAGGGAGGGGGGGGGGTGTGTGTGAAGTGTTAGTGCCATATGTAATGGCGAGAGGCGTGAAATGTCGTCTACTGCGCCATGATTCTGATATTTCCAAATATTAATATTTCTCTGTGGTAGACCTAGGAAACATTGAATTCGCAGGCAAATTAGGTAAATGGTCTAAGAAACGAGATGCACAAAGTCAAATCAAGTTAATCCGATGATGACGGTTGTAAACATCAGTTTACAAATTATGAGTATCTGCACCATCAATTGCAGGTGATTAAAAACCGAATTCAAGCATCGCCACTTGCTTGAAGAATTAGCACATGAGAGAGTTGATATTGCTTTTCTACAAGAGACCAACATTCAAAGATTGAAGTGTATGAATCTCTCAAAGATATTTCAAAATTGCTGATTTTTAATTCTTTATCACAAGATAATAGCGCGGGAGTGGCCATTCTTATCCTGCCCCGCTGTCTCAACTATGTTGATGTTATATCATTGTCATCAGATACAAATGGACGATGGATTTGTGTCTCAATTGATGTACTAAACACAAGTTTAAATGTGATATGCTTTTATGCGCCAACCTCTCATCAATTGCGTTGTGAATTTCTAAATGATGTTTCCACAATAATTCAAGACAGAACGCCTGAAAACCTAATTATGGGTGGTGACTTTAATTGCATGTTAGATGAAGTTAAAGACAGAAACGCAAGGTCTAATTTTAATGACACATCTAATAATATATTGAAAAACATCTGTGAATATAAAATCTTGTTAGACACTTATACAATTGGTTGAGAATGACACTAGGCAGGGACTTTACTTGGTTTTCTACCGATGGAAAGAAAGCATCCAGATCGGACAGGATCTATATAGAACGATCATTGAAAGGTACATGCGTAAAACCAACATAAAACCAGTAACTTTCTCTGATCACAATATATTTTCCATCACATTAGACAAAGCTGACTGGATCAAACGAGGAGATGAATTTTGGAAACTCAATGTAGTGTTGTTACGAGATAGTTGCTATCGCAAATGTGTAGAAAGTTGTTAGAGGCATTAGGATGACGAAATAAGTGTGTATGAATGTATAACAGACTGGTGGGAGGATGTTAAATCCGACCTGAAACATATTTCAAGGCCCTATTCCATCAGGAATGCAGGTGAAATGCGAACGCGTAAAAAGGTGCTTCTGTGGTGGGTGTGTACAATTAATAAGAACATTAATAAGTATTATGAACTATTAGTTAAATTAAAGATGGACTAAATGAAATAGAGCTATGCCGGTTCGATGGGGCCAACATAAGGGCAAGAGCACAAATGCACACCGATGGTTAAAAGCCTACAAGCTACTGTTGTAACTTGGAAAAAGCAAGATGTATAGAGAAATGAATGCGCTCACTGAAGACTAATGATGGTGTGTCAGTGTCATCAAATGCAGAGATGATGGAAACAGTATCCAAATTGTACAAATCATTGTATAAATCTGAGGGAAGTGATGAAACTGCAACTAGAGATATTTTAGGTAATATAATGCAAAGACTTCCAGATGTGTGTCGCGCAAGTTGTGACCAATCACTAACAATCGATGCTTAGACAAAATCCCTCGAAGGTATGAAGTTAGAAAAGTCTCCTGGCTGCGACGGACTTCCAGTCAAATGGTATCGAACATTCTGGCACATATTTGGTCCAGTATTAGAAGAAATAGCAGCTAACATTTTTAAGCAAGGGCATCTCCCTCCATCGATGGCCCAAGCATATGTTCGGCTTATATACAAGAGGGATGACAGAAATAAAATACATAATTATAGACCAATCTCTCTACTCTGTGTTGACTATAAGATCATTACTCGGGCACTAACATTACAACTTGGCACAGTCCTAGGTGAAATAATTGATGATGATCAAACGTGCTCTGTACCAGGAAGAACAATATTAAACAACGCATTGCTTAAACGAGAACTTATTCAATTAGTTGAACAGGATTGCATCCCAGCAGCAATACTAGCACTTGATAACGAGAAGGCGTTTGACAGACTTGAATGGGGATTTCTTGTTTAAGTCTTTAGACCATATTGGCTTTGGTTCCGGATGTATTAAATAGGTCAATATTTTATATACTGATAAAACAAGTTACTATTTAGTAAATAATCATCTATCTGAACCTGTAGTGTTGGAACGAGGTGTCAGACAGGGTTGCCCATTGTCTTCGCTTCTATTCGTCATAGCTATGGAATCGTTGGGGGCCACATTGAGGCAACGTAATGATTTTCAAGGAATATGTATACGTGGCGTAGAAAGGCCACTAAAGGTGTCTCAATATGCAGATGATACGACTGTGTCTGCAGGTAAAAATTCAGATTTTAAAATTTTAAATGGAGTATTATCAGATTTTCAAAAGGCATCAGGGCTTAAAGTCAATAGTGACAAATCTAAGGGATTATTTGTGGGCGCTTGGAAGGACAGAACTGACAATGGTATGGATATTAACTGGTCAGATGATGTCATAAAGATTTTGGGTATTTACTTTAGTAGAGAACAGGATGTAATACTAAACTGGGATGAAAGGCTATCCAAGCTAAAGTGTGCATTAGTACATTGGAAACGACGTCGCCTAACTGTATTTGGCAGGACATTTGCCCTTAATAATTTAATATTATCTGGACTGTGGTGTACCGCTTCTGTAGTTCATATGCCCAAATCAGTGGAGTAAAAGATCCACACGTTACTTGTGTCCTTCTTATGGGAGGACAACGCCCATTTAGTATCGCAGTCAATTCTCACCAAGGAAAAGCACGATGGAGGCCTGGACACTTCCACAAAGGTACGTAGATCCATTTCCAGTAGAATGTTTAGTTGTGTGCAATAAACTGCCACCTAACCATCAGAAGATTCCAAACGTATATAAAGAACAGCTCGAAGCTTAAAGATATGTACACGATCAATGCCACAACCCAGTTGTTGGGAAGATGCCTTAGAGCAACGTCTTTTTGGGCAACGAGTTGACTCGTGATACTGATGCTGTATTATATTTGCCCTCTATGGCAAAAAATGGCATTCAATATTTACGTGATTTAGTTAATCAAAACCTCGCAAATGGATTGCGATGCAGGATGTAGCAAGAGCAACATCAATGAGACATATTGATGCCCAACGCTTATTTCTTAGAATACACAATGCAATACCTGGGGAATGGTTCAAATTTCCGAAAGCACGTGGCAACAGAGATATGTTGCAACCAACATTAGTATTTAAGTCAAATCATATAAAATACAACATGTCATCTAGAGACTGGTATGGAATGCTAATGCAAAGTCGGAGAGATACTCCTGTTGCAGTTAGGCATTGGAACACTTTAGGATGCACGGCAAAGAACTGGGAAAATGTGTTGAAAACAGTACATCTACCTTGTCTACCAGCAAACGCACGGAACCTTGCATGGCGATTACTCCATCGAAGGCTATGGCTCGGTCATCTGACTTATATGTGCAAAATAAAAAGTACAGACCGGTGTTTATTATATAATACCGAGTAGGAAACATTGGACCATCTGTTTACACAGTGTTGTATAGCTACAGGCTTTTGGGTATATATCAATATGCTCCTTGCTAAATTTGGGATCAAATATCTGAAATTAATGGGTGAAACAATTATGTTCAATGATTGTCCAACTATAGGACGAATCATTAATAGCAAGGAGAAAGAAGTGTTAGTAAACCTGTTATCTGTAGGAGTGTGTGCCATTTGGAAGAATCGGTGTTCAGAGGCCAGAGATAACACAGGAAACAACCACCAAAGAGCCATCCAAGCTATATTTCGATCATTGTTGATAGACTGCATTCATTGTGAACTTTACAGGCTAGTGGAACATGGACAAGAAAGTAGATTTAAAGATATATGGTGCAAAACTGGCTTAGTATCAATTGCACATGGATATATAAAAATAGCAGAAGCAGAACTTGTATAAGCTAGCACACTCGCTGCTTGTTGTATATTGATATATGGTATTTTAAGTATCCGACTTTCTAGTTCAACAGGTTAACAGCGTATGACATCTTACACATATACAATTAACATCCTGTTGTACATATTTACTGTAGGTGTATTTGTTCCAGGGTAATTTACAAAAACTTACAATGAAGTACATTTAAAATGTGAACCCAGAGCACCATCTAGGTAGTCATAGTTTGTATACTTTTGTTTAGTGCATTTTAAGACATAAAGGCTACTACGCCTGCTCGATATTTAAGAATCGGCCAACTGGCGTCAATGAGTGCCCTTTTGTTACTTATTGACGAGTCACCTAGCCACTAGTTGGCGAGCTGCACTCGCCATTTGGGCCAATACTATACGGTGTGCTACGTTAAACTACATATGATCTACTTAGCCTGCCGGTCATGAATCGGTTCAATAGCATCAATGAGTAGCAGTAACTTACTGCTAATTATTGATGAGTCGCTTATCACTTATTGGGTAACTATGCTCGCCATTTGGGCCCACTACTACACGGTGTGCAAATAGTAATGGCTTTGTTGAATTATATCATGTTATCAGCTCTTTATTAAGGTCTTTTCCTATGTAGTTATCCCATGGGTGTGGCATATGGTAATAGAGTATTTTAGCTTGCACTGTTTTGATATGTTAAGTTTGTATTGTTATTCGTATGCCATTAATAAAGCCTGCTATTTCACCCGATTTTTTATTGGGGTTTTCAAGCCTTTTTCAAAGGAGTTCCTCAAGGAATTTTCTCCAAAAAAAATAGTAGTAGTAGTAGTAGTAGTAGTAGTAGCAGCAGCAGCAGCAGCAGCAGCAGCAGCAGCAGCAGCAGCAGCAGCAGCAGCAGTAGTAGTAGTAGTAGCACTAGCAACAGCAGCAACAGCAGCAACAGAAGCAGCAGCAGCAGAAGCAGCAGAAGCAGCAGAAGCAATATGCTCGAGAACAGTAACAGCTCCCTGTCAAATTGTGTTTCAAAAGTGGTCTCAAAAGCTCACTTGCATAATAAAGATATACACAATTTTGTAAATTCACAGTTCAAATGGTTTACCTTTTTTACTATTATCGTATTGACCTTCAGATAATGGTCGTTCAAAATTATCATTCCGAATATATGTTCAGAATTTTAATATTAAATAAGAAATTCACTTGGGATGGTCTATTTAGAACATAATGCAGTTTAATCTGGACGTGTGCTATCGCGTTCGCGACCAAACAAGTGGGCCATTAACGGCGCACATAGCTTACAATTAAAATTAGTTTTAGCGTCAGCAAATCGGACCCGTCCCAAATTAATGGCATGTCAACCTCTTATTGAATGAGTGTATGTCAGGAGGTGGATATAATTTCCAAAAAACGCCACAATACCAGAGTCATGACATTTACACTGTGGCATCAGTAGATCACCTATCCACCGGCATCGCGGATGATTCACCGCGACACCTTTGAAGTACTTAATAAGATATATATTCGTTAATATCTGGCATCTTGCCAAGTTATGCTGGCGATGACACCTGAAATATGGCATATAAAATGTCGGAAGGCAGGGTAAATGTATAAGGCAATAAGTATTTTAAAAGAAAATGTGCAAAGGTGGGCATATTTGAAGTATGACTTTATTACGCTCAGACAAAAATGACAGATAAGTTAATAAGAGATTAACCCTATTATGACGACGCCAGCCAAAAAACGGCCTCTGCAGTGGTCTTTAGAAATGTCAATTGGGAGGCCAACTGAAGATTACTTTTGAACATTTACCACTGGAATGACGGGCTCCGTAAGCGAGCCAGCCATTCCAGTGGTAAATTTAAAAACAATAATCTTCACTTGGCCTGCAATATACATTCAATAAGCACATATTTTGGGTTTTTGGACAAAATTGAGTCATTAAATTATTACTCAATAAAGTGATCCATCTATAGCTATGCCCCGCCAGCCCCAAGCTAAGCTCTGACCAATTCGTACACAACAATAGAAACCTTGAACCGTGATTCCCAAAAGTAAATTTGAAGGTAACTATCCACGTAAGACGTTGGCCTATTACAGGTACATCTCCAAGTCAAAATAGTTTCAAAATATTTAATATAATGTTTAATAAATTATACATTCATCAAAGGCATACACATAATACGATACTGAAAGATGTTTCAATTTTCATGACGGAGCTATACGTCAGCGTGAGTGTGATGCCAGCTAACTAAACATGTGACGTAATTGATTATGTCGTCAGATACTTGAGTGCCGAATCGCGCACGCACACACACGCGCACATACATACGCACGCACGCGCGCAGCACGCACGCATATATGCATTCACGCACGCACGCACCAACACCGTTACTCAAATTCAAGCTAAACGTACTCATCCGGCAGATCTTCTTCCGAAAGTATATCAAATATCGATAAGTTTACCCTATTCCTATGTAGCTGAATATAGCGTGAATCTAATAATTAGGTCAACAATGCTCATCTTGCTGATCTTGAAAGCCAAGCGACGTTTTCTAAATGACGAAACAGCTCCAGTCAAATTAGTTTCAAAATAGTCAACATAATGTGCATTCAGTAGTACAGATAATACAATCGTACAACTTGTCGGACTCTTCAGCGGTTGCAACAGACTATATCGTGTCATTAATCACGTAAATGAGTATGATGTCAGGCTACTTGTGACGTAGTTGATTATGATGCCAATGTATTGACTGTGAAACCGGAGTCCCCAGTTAGCAAGACCCGCATCCAGACTGTGGTTAGAATGGAGGAGCCCAGTTTCTCAGTCAATCATTTGACGTAATAATCGGTGGTGCGATGTGTAGGCTGACGTCATAATCAATTATGCCCTGAATGGCGCAGTTAAGTTCCTCGCGAATGCGTAATTGATGATGGACTAAGCGTGTTGTACGAATTGTATATCTGTACTATTCAAAGGGAAATTCCAGTGAAAATCAGGAATGAGTCAACTATAATCCGAAATAGTTGCTACAAAAAATATTAAACACACCGTTCAATTGCCGAGAAATAATAACATCAATATGCCCAAAAAGGTCGAAAACGTAACTCCTCGGGCGCATCCAATTTCTCCCAACGAAAGCGAGAAACCGCGCGATTATGACGTCAATGACACACCAGCAAACTATCGCCAGTGCTTTAGATGTACCTGTTTACCTCGCGTTATGAAGGCCGAATATTAATTAACCATTTGCTGACCAAATTCTGTCAGGAAAATCAGAATATTTCCTTATTGAATGCCCATTTGCAGGCCAAGCGAAAACTATTTTTGAAAATTGACCACTGGAATGGATGGTTCGGTTACTGAGACAGTCGTTTTAGTTGTACATTCTCAAAACTATTCTTCTCTTAACCTGCATCCTCAACTTGACGATTGCAGAGGCCAGTGCTGGCATGAGATGGTTAAATCGCAACATGTCCGCATGTCAAGCATGGGCTTGCAGTAATAGAAACGATCGTGGAAAGAGTACGGCATTCACTTTTTCAGATACCGGATCCACAGAAGCATCTGCATAAACAGGGGTTAACTGAAAGATGTCTTCATAACATCGGCAATTGATGGATATCTTCCACATTTAAATTTGGAAGACACAAGTTTAGAACATATAGTCTGTATAATTTTAAAATAATGTGTCATGCATTTCAAAACAAAAGGCACCGTACTTAATTTTAATGTAACAGAATCAAGCTCGACAATTAACGTCAGTATTTGCTTGCATCAATTGTAAAATGGAATGTGCAAACCAAAATGAAACGATGTCACTGATTGTCCGGTCGGTCAGTTATAGGCAATAGCTTAGTGGCTTACTTAGTAGACGACAGTAGGTGACAGTTAGGAAATAATGGTAAGTGCACGCTAGACATAATTGGTAATGTAGTCCGTTCACACTATTGAAATCCAGCGTTATTAATCATGTACAATGTTTACTCCCACTTTTAAAATAACTATGCAGAGTGCTTAATATTCCGAATTAAATGTGCCTGGAATTATGTTGCGGTAGCTTCCAAACAAATTAGTTTCACACAATATGCAGGGTACATTTTAAGCTTTCTGCTTTTCTGTCCTTGAAAGAGTTAACTAATTGATCCCAAATTAAAAAAAATGTTGACCCATATGTACTGCCTGTTGAATATTTTGAAACTGGAATTTGACTGGAAGCGGAAGTTGCAACAGGCAGCAACAGCTCCCAGAGAAATTACTTTCAACATTTGTTCAACTAACACATTTTTACGTTTTCAAGAAGTTGTTGTAACTGGTTGATTGCAAACATGCTCCTGGCATAACCCTTTACGGGTTTTTTTAAAACACAATATGCCCATTTGCCGATCAAGAAGACACTTGTTGACAATTTAGCACTTCAATGGCTGGCGAGATCATTGGGACACTAAGTGCACTTTAATTTGCTCCACACACTGTGACAAAGTATCAGTTGTTTAGCCAATACGCTAATTTTCCACTAGATGCTATATTTACCTCCCCTGGTTACGGCTATCCTCGATCAGACTGATCGTGTCGGTGACGTCAGCCGCTTTTCCAAAATGGCGCCTCTCTCTACAGGTTACTTTAGCAATTTAAATTGAGGATATCTTTTTTATTTGTTGGCGTACAATTGTGCTCTTGGTCTCAAATTAATACGGAGCATTAGCACCTTACGCCAGATGCACAAAATCCCCCAGTGGAATATCCCTTTAATAAACAGGTTGTTGAATATTATGAAACTAATTTGACTGGGCGTTGCTACTCCCGCCATAGCTTACCTGTACAGCTTTCTAGAAAGTGATAGTCAAGGAGGTCATCGACCGATCAGTCTCAACACGGGAAAGTTGTGGATGGAGCTTAGCCAAAGATGGGCGTTGGGGGGGGGGTGTCATAGCTAAAACGTGAGTCATCAATTACGCGGAATTCAGCTAACAAAATCATATCTCCTGATCGAGGTAAGCTGGTGTTGGCAGTAATAGCAATGCAAAATATAGGGTATTTGCTGCATGTTGCAACCTGACACTCTTTTCTATTCATCAGGCATCGGTGCACCCGTCTATGTGGGCCAACTGCACGCAATGTATGAATCTACATATTCAACCACCCGCGTGAGATAAGATGTGTGAGTCAGTGTGTTGCTAAACGCTCTTACATGTGCCACTACATTGATGATAAATCGTGTCAACATGGCACAACAAACCGCCACTATATTCTTTCAAAATATACGATAATTTCAATGATTACAATAACACATCGTGGATAACCGATCACGACCATATACATATGCATTAGCATGTTAGAACAACTCACATATTTCGGAGCCTAATTATGTTATTCTACTTCCGCATATAGGGCAGTATTACCTATATAATGACACGTTCAAACAGTCAGCTTATCATACTTAACGTGTGCCAATTTTATTGGCTGGTCATGAATTGGTTACATATTGAATCGAAACGTGCACATGCTTACCAACTATCACATTATTTGAAAGCATATAGTGATGGCTCTCGAATCCCCATTGCTATTTCCCAATGATTGTAAATACATTAAACAGTCTACTCATCAAAACAAATGCGCGTCCAGGTCCCAACTTTAAAATGCGATGCTATATCTTAGAGAACATCTCATTTATTTGCATGTGGCATTACTTAAGGGAGACATGTGTGAAGAACAACACATCTCTACTCTACATAACAAACAACGCATTGCTATTCGTATTTAACACGATTATCACACTAAGGATTCACTGGATATGTCATAGGTCAGATAAAAGCTATGCCAGAGAGTCAGACACAATATACTCCCTCCTGTCCAGCAGTACGTTCAGAGAGTAGGAAACACAAATAGCGTATATAGTATGCTTTCGCAATCTTCTTACCCGGGATGCATTGTCATAGGTCACGAACAGACTGCGTCGAATACAGCACACCCACGTACCAGCGGAATCTGAACACGTGCCGTGCGATAGACGGATCTAGTTTCTCGATCAATTGTATATCGTCATAATCAACAACGTCGCGTGTAGGCTAGCGTGGTAATGAATTACATCACGAATGATGTAATTTTCTCTGTCATAAATGCGTAATAATTCGTCAAGTTGTACACATTGTATGTCCGTACTATTTAATAAACATCCTGTTGAATATTGTGATACTAATTTGACTGGCCGCTGTTGCTATCATAGGCAGCAACAGCGCCCAGTCAAATTAGTTTCAAAGTAGTCAACAGCTAGCCTATATACATTTCTGGTAATTAAGATTCAGCTCGACCACACCACCGGCAAAGCGTGGGTGGAGCTTAGCTAGAGATGGGCGGGAAATAGCAAAAAGTGAATGCCTCGATTATTCAACCACAAAAAAGCCACAGTGTGTGTAGAAATGCACTCGTGTTGATGTTAACAAGATATATGCATATTTATTAACCCCATCGTGCACTTGACACACCGTAGCCATTCTCTTCCATCCATCTTTCATACTCCGTCATTAGGGCGAGACATTCGGCGGTCTCACATCCAGTTGCAGATGACCGGCTTTGAATTCCGTTATTCAATTTAGGAGGACGTTTTCTCTGATCAGCTATATAGGCCATTAGCTGGAAGCGACAAGGAATCAGAGAAATGGGCATACCATTAATTGTCCAGACATCAGAAGTGTCACTCCCGTGGTCTTCTATGGTATGTACGTCTGGGCTCGGTCCACGCTCCGAGTTTGGAATGATTGGTATGCCATGTGAGTGGTGATAACGATCTGGTTGTAGTAAATGTGACAACTCATGTGCAAGATCTGTATGCTGCGAAGGCATGTGGTCAGAACGTTCGGCATCCACCTCTGGTTTACCGTTGTGTTGTGGGTCGGCAGGTACACCACGTGTTTCAAATGCCTTAGCAATCATAGCCTGCAGCTGTTTGCCAAGAATATTGCTTATATCGGGTTGGTGAACTTTGATTTCCAAGAGGACTGGGTTTGAATGTGTCTCGGTTGAAGGTCTCTCCACAGATATATATTTACTTGCATGTATCTGGCCATGCACTTCCTGAGCTTGAACTGCACCCTGGAGAGTTGGCGGTTCGTCGAAATGTGTAGTTCCACCAGAATCTGGCAGAAGATTATGGATCCTTTCGCCTGTCATCTCTTCTCTCTTGGCCCGATGATGCTGGCCATTCTGCGGACGGCCTCTTTGCAAGTACCACGCTTGTTCATGTGTCATGTCACCGCTATTTTTAGACAATACCTGGCCATGCTCTTGTGAGTCTGCCGAATACAGAACAAGCGACACTAGTAATGCAGAGAGGATCAACAAAGATACAAATTGCATCATGCTTCCGGCTGCGAATTCAAGAACATGTGAATACTTAGTAATTCATTCATTCGACGTCGTCGTCGTCGCCGTCGTCTTCATCGTCGTCGTCGTCGCCGGCGTCGTCGCCGTCGTCGTCGTCGGCGTTGCTATCGTCGTCGTCATCGTTGTCGGCGCCATCACGCCATGCCCCATAGGTGTCGATGCAGATTAGTGTAGGTGAATAATGGTGAGTAATACGCTTTTGGGCATAGAATATTCCCTACAATCAGAAGAATAATGGAGGAATCCCGTGTTAGCTATGCCCCCCCCCCCCCTTCCTTGGTTAAGCTCCACTTCGCCGTGCTTGGATCGATCGATCCATGATCTAGCTGACTATGAATTTCTAGAACACGTTACTGCTAAGCGGTTAACTATTTAGAAACTAATTTGACTTGGTGCTGTTGCTGCCTATGGCAACAACAGCGCCCAGTCAAATTAGTTTCGAAATATTCCACAGCAATTTTATTGAATAGTAAAGACATACAAAATGGGCATCGGCATGTCACGATTCTTCGACACAAGTACGCGCTCAAAGATCCTATATGTACTACGCCAGGCCAGTTGTAATGACGATGAGCTACGACTCGTGAGACTACTGCTTGCAGACACCGAGCTGAGCGTACGAGTCAAGTCAATGACGTCTGTAGAGTGTGATACATCAATCGGCTCCTCACAGGGAGATGGATTATCTCCGGTGCTGTTCACATGTTACCTTGCTGCCGCATTGAAATATGTATGCGAAAGTTCAACACGCCAATACCCCACTGGCAATACTGGGTATGCCGCTAGAGATGGAATATACCGGCGAAGTGGACTTCACAGACGAGGAAAAGAAACCCCTTGACGAACTTAGCTGCAAGCAAACTAACATTGTGAATCTCTTTATGAATGAATCCAAAACAGAGTACACCCACATATACCTATCTACAAAGCATGAAACTATAGCAAATGACGACCCACTTCGTGTCGGCGAATCATGGAGGCAAAGTAAACTCCTGTGCTCACTGCTGTGTAGTATTGCTGACATTGCTGCCCGCTGCGTTATGGGGAGCATAACTGTCCAGTCTTTCTGGAAGCTATGGATTCGTAGATCAAAGATGGCCTTGATAAAAAGGCTACGTTTATACGATGCAACCTGCGTATCCTTGATGCTGTATAACTGCAACGGGTGGGCAGCTCCAAAGGCAGCTTTAGACAAACTCGGTGCCTGCCACCGCACACACATATGCACCATCACTGCACACCGATGGCCAGACAACATAATCTCTAACGATGCACTTTAGAAGATGTGTAATACGTCGCCGCTGTCCGTAAAAGTCCCCCAGCAAAAATGGTCAATGTGTGGCCATATGCGCAGGATGCCAGAGGAGACACCAGTACAGAGCGCCTTGGAATTCGCCCTACTCGGAGCCAACCAATGCAAAGCCGGGAGAGGACGTCATTGCATACATCTGCTAAGCGTGCTACGAGGTGACCTCAACAAAGCAGGACTGGGTACACTCAGGTCAAGAATGGACACGGGGAAGCTAAGGATTTTGGCTGAGGACAAGACACAGCGGGCAGAAGCGAATGACTGATTGCAGCCGTAGGATGTTTCTACTACTACAGCCGCAGAATACAGTAATCATACAAAGGCATACAATGCGTGCAACAGCACTTAGCCCATCGGCAGTTAAGCGTTCGTGACGAACGTATCTGCGTCATTGATGGAGTCACTTATTATGACGTCATCATAGACGCCACGTGGATGATTATGACGTCATCTGAGTGATGGGTCAAATGGAAAGGTCCATTCCTTGCTTCTTGAGTGCGCCAGGCCTTATGCATGCAGGCTGTTGTTATACAATTACACGTTTTGCTGTGTGCGTTTGTGGAATCTCCGAATTACGTTTTCGGATTGTGGCCTCCCAAGGCCGTGGAAAGAGAGACAGTTCACCGGTCGAGTGAACAGATTCAGCTATGTTCAGGCTTGATACGCTTTCAAAAGCATGACTTAACATCACCTGGCGTGCGTGCGTGCGTGGGTGCGTGCGCACGGTTGGACAAGCACGTGGGTTTGCGTGCGCAGCCACGCGCATGCGTACTACACAAGCTACGAATTGCCTTGAACTTTAACACAACAGAGGAACTTTCCTTAAACTATACTTTTCAGAGTCTGTCCGTGATCCGGTTAAAATACACAGATCTGAATCGGATCACTTTCTGGATATATTGATTTTTCGAAAACGCCTCGTCCAATTTCATTCAGATTTTAACGCGGGAGAGTGTGTGACTGTGGACTATAGGATTAAATACAGTTGGTCCTGATCCACCTATATATGGAAAAGCCTGACAATCCGACAAATCCGGAAAATCTGTATGCGCAGGCTGCCATCTCTTGTTGTAAAGGAGATAATCTCCCTAACTATTTGCATATATCTAAGGCCGTGTTCTCACTGAGGTATGGACTTATTCCCGAATAACTCTCCAATGAGAACACGGCCTAAGACAGCTACGTGGGATTATTTACAGATTTTATAAATATCATTTTTAATAATATATCTAATTTACCTAAGTTATTGCTGCTTATGGCAAGTTTGAGGATCGTATATGTAGGATCCTATGAGTGCTGAAATTGTGATTCTAGGAAGTTAAAAAACATATTAAAAACTCACCTTGTATTCAGAAAATAACTTCTTGTTCTAATTCCAAGATAATGTTATACTTGCACAACATGTGGAACGGGCAATATATACCTGTATTATGATAGCGCAGTTTTTAAAACCTCTAGTAAAATAGAACATCAAGTACAAACAATACGCTCCTATGGTGGGCACGCGTTTATACAAGCACCTCTCACGCCATCTTATCAGTTGTAAATACCGCACGACGCGCTCGCACACACACACACACACACACACACACACACACACACACACACACACACACACACACACACCAGGTTCGTGTTTTCCCTAACAGGAAGGTCGTGCTTACGGTAAGTGTTTAACATCTTAGGTAGTCATTTCATTTGGAGTCAAGACAGTAACACATGCGTCAATTCAATATAGTCAACAATGTATAGTTATTGGCGCGTGGGTGTGTAGGTGCGTAGATAGGTATTCGCATGCTCCTGATTAGGCACACGTGTGTGGTATATTCCAAACCGCATGACGGCATTGTGTTTGTTATCATTTCATATATAAATATAAATATATATATATATATATATATATATATATATATATATATATATATATATATATATATATATATATATATATATATATATATATATAATTTGGTGCTTACTTTTTTAATGACTCTGATTTTGTTGAATCAATGGCTACGCAGTATGTGCATAACAAGACAGGAACTGAGGACCAAGACATTAACTTAATTTCCCTCCTAATCATCGTGTCAGATATAATATCTGTCATGCTTTCGTCTTGTAGTAGGCTCGTCAAACATATATGAAGCATCGCGTGTCACCGTTATCGCCACAGGCATGCCGCATACCACTATTCTCGTTGATGAGGCATGCAGATTACCATAATTCTTGCCACTGAGACATGCCATGCCCATTATTCTAGTTGCTAAGGCCGCGCATCTATCAGCGTTCTAGTCGCTGGGGCATGACGTGTACCGCCATTCTAGTCACTGAGACATGGCGTGTACCACCATTGTAGTCACTGAGGTATGAGGCATACCTGCATTGTAGTCACTGAGGTATGAGGCGTACCGCCATTATCCTCGCTGAGGCATGCCGTGTCACATGATTCTCGTCGCTGAGGCACACCATGCCCCCTGATTCTAGTCGCTGAGGCATGCCGTGTGCAGCCATTCTAGTCGCTGAGGAATAACATCGCGGAGGCTTGTTGTGTACCACCATTCTAGTTGCAGAGGCTTGGTGTGTACCACCATTCTAGTCTCCGAGGCATAGCACGTAATGCCGTTATAGTCGCTGAGACATGACGTGTACCACCATTCTAGTCGCTGAGGCATGACGTGTACCACCATTCTAGTTGCGGAGGTGTGATGTGTACCACCATTCATGATGCGGAGGCTTGATGTGTACCAGCATTCTAGTCGCCGAGGCATAGCACGTACTACCATTCTAATCGCTGAGGCATGACGTGTACCACCATTCTTGTCGCTGAGGCATGACGTGTACCACATTCTAGTTGCCGAGACATGACACATGCTATCATTATGTTCGCTGAGCCATTACGCACACTGCCATTCTAGTCGCTGAGGCATGGCACATAACATCACTCTCGTCACTGAGGCATGCCATGCACCATCATTCTCGTCGCCGGGGCGTGACGTCTACCATGATTCTAGTCACTGATGGAAGGTGGCGAGCGTCGTGCCATCACATTTGTTAGCATGGGCTGGATTTCGGACACGGATATGTGTTAAGGTGTCATGTTATGGACACCCAACTCTTATTATTTTCTTGATGCAAATAATAATAATAATAATAATAATAATAATAATAATAATAATAACAATAATAATAATACTAATAATAATAATGTATCGTTTGCTATGTTGCTATATTGCTTCATGAAGAGAACACTTTGACAATTGATACCAAATGTAGACGAAGATGAATGGCATCCACTTCAGATAAAACAGGTTGTTTAATAACATTGAGCTGCACATTTTTGCTTATTTATTCCGTAGCTGCGGCTGCTGCCAAGGCGCACGCAACATGAGTTCTGGCCACCACAGTACCAATCTAGACCGTGTTTTACATTAAGAAAGTGGATGTCAGTTTAGATTTTATAATATGAGCAAAGAGCACATTTACTATAAAACCTATTGGAATTTGTGAATTTGTTTATCACACCCATCTAACCATCTCATCTTCGCGACCCACGCGCCTTAACACCTATACCTTTTCTTCCATATCTATGTATCATAGCTCCTTCCCTTCTTTATCTCGGCAACACGTGCCCCTTCCCATATGCCGCTTCCTCTTAGGGACTGTTGCCATCAGACGTGTCTTGTTTGCCCTCTCTGCCCTAGCTACCATCTCTTTTCCTTCCCTCTCTACATTCTCTCTCCCTCCGGCCCTTCAATACGTCCTCGTACTCGCTCTGCCTCTCCCCAATATATATCTCTTTCTCTCTTCATTACCTCGCTTCACTCCCTCCCACCTCTCTCTCTCTCTCTCTCTCTCTCTCTCTCTCTCTCTCTCTCTCTCTCTCTCTCTCTCTCTCTCTCGCTCTCTCTCGCTCTCGCTCTCTCGCTCTCTCGCTCTCTCTCCCTCCCTTCCCCATGCCCTGCCTCCCTCCCCCCCCTCTCTCTCTCTCTCCATCCCGCACTCTCTCTCTCTCTCTCTCTCTCTCTCTCTCTCTCTCTCTCTCTCTCTCTCTCTCATTAAATGACATTGGTGAATTTACTGTCTACTTAGCATTATGTTGAATATTTGGAACCTGATTTGACTGGGCGCTGGTGCTGCCGTATAACAACAACATCATCCAGTCAAATTAGCTTCAACATATTTAACAGGTTACTTGCATCGTTACCTTGGTATTGAGATTCAGGTAATTCCGGATTCAATCGATCCCAACACGGACACATCGTGGGCGGAATCCATTGTCTACTCGTTCCTATTGGGTAATGGTCTTGAGAAACCGGCGCGTATGCCGAGATTTTTAAGTCAGTAAAAAGGCGTCAATTTAATTTTAACATTAGACTAACTTTTAATTATACATAGCTCACCCGTAGCACCTATCTATGTTTCCCTATTTTCCAGCGTTGGAAAAGCTGAATATTGTGAAAATCATTTGACTGCGGGTTGTTGCTTCCTTATATAGCAGCAGTCAAATTAATTCCAAAACAATCGGCAGAATTAATGAAAATGTTTATTGAAAATTTGTGAATTTACTACGAAAAACAGTTCCTATCTGCGACTTTGCCCTATTTTCCAGTTTTAGAATAGTCGAAATCTTGAAAATCAGTCGACTACCAGTTGTTGCTACCTTAAGCTGCATCAGCTTTAAGGCACTCTAGTTCCAAAACAATCAGCAAATTTGTGAAAACTAGCATCGAAATTTTTTGAGACAGTAATTCATTTTTTTACATTTTTCGCAAAATGGCCTTCAGAGGCAGATGTTTTATTGTTCCATAACAGTAACAATCATATGTTTCCGATCACTGGTGTATCAAGCAAGTATGTTTATGAGCATTCGCATGCGAGAGAGAGAGAGGGGGGAGAGATGAGGGGAGGGGTAGGGGGGAGGGGGGGAGGGGGGGAGGAGTGAGGGGGAGAGAGGGAGAGAGGGAGGGAGAGAGAGGGGGAGGGGAGAGGGAGAGGGCAGGGGCAGAGGTGTAGGGGAGCGGGCGGGAGGGGGGAGGGAGAGAGGGATGGAGGGAGCGATGGAGGGATGGATGGAGGGAGGGGGGAGGGAGGGAGAGAGAGAGAGAGGGGGGAGGGGAGATGGGGAGAGGGGGAGGGGGAGGGGGGGGGGGGGGCTGGAGATGGCGAAGGGGAGAGAGGGAGAGAGGGAGGGAGGGAGAGAGAGAGCGATGGGGGGAGTGGGGGAGATGTGGAGGGTGGAGGGTGGGGGGAGGGAGAGAGGGAGGGCGAGAGGGAGGGAGGGAGCGATGGAGGGAGGGAGGGAGGGAAGGAGAGAGAGAGAGGGGAAGGGGAGATGGGGAGAGGGGGAGTGGGGGAGGGAGAGAGAGGGAGGGAGAGAGAGGGGGGTGGGTGGGTGGGTGGTTACCAGGTTACCACATGAGAACAATCTTAAAACTAATAATTGTGAACCGAAAACATAATCTGTCTAGATACACGGTGATACCAGCGCGATATCGGAATGTAAGTCAGCCAGGCAGTCAGTACACAGATGCACCGTGCTGTCACGCTTATTGAGGGTGTGCATATACGGGTGTGGCACACAGTACATGTATATACATATTGCCAGTCTATCTTGCCCGCGAGAATGACAAATCGTTGAGATACCAGGTCACATGGATAGCGCCAAATCAAGCATAGCTACCTAAACCTTAAGACCAACCATGCCCAATTCAGATCTCGCAATAGTTAGTGTTGATAATATGATCGTGAATACTTGAACGGGTAAGTACACTAGAATGGTTCACAGACGAGTCATACAGGACAGCGTGAATTATCTCATTATGACTCATGGCGTGAGGATTCGTACACTGTTCATATTTTGCTATCAATGTTTCTCAAGCTCACCTAGATTGTCATGGTATTGTGATAAGAAGAACTGATGAATCCAGTCTCTCAGTCAAGCATAATTAACTAAGTGACGTATAAGATGGCGCCATGTTCAATTATGGCAAGACTGACGTAGCTAAGTATCGAAAGCTTAATTGATGGCGGACGTAACGGTGTTATGCGAATTATATGTTTTACTACCCAATAATCGTGATGTTGGATATTTTAAAAATATGCAACAGCTTACCTGTATAGTTTTTTGAAAATTGATAGTCAAGGATTTCAAGGATCGATCGATTCCGACATGGGCAATGCTTGATGAGCTTTGTCTAAAGATGGACAGGGCATAGCTAAATCTGAATTCCTCCATTGCATCTTCAAATTCAACTAGAACTACACTATGTGTAACGGAATATATGCTTCTTAAAACGAGATGAGACAAAACGCATTACATAGCAGAATACATAACAGAAACATAGCCCCCCTTAAAGTGCATGCACCGCGACCAAGATTGTGGAGACATCGGGTAAATATCAAATGCTGATCGTGTCTGAAAGTTTATGGATGCTGGAGGGTGGGGTGTGTGTCTAGCTGCCCATGCGCACACCCACCAACCCAGCCCACCCCAGCCTCGCCATAAACACACACCGCGTTGTTCGCGCTGGGGTAGAGGCGCAGTTTGCGTCCACCTCCGCCAAGATGGGATCTGCGTGGTTGGATGGTGGTAGAGAGTGATGGGCGATTAGGGTTGAGGTTGGTTCGGATGTAATCCCCATCCACTACCCCACCCCTCTACCTGAAAACGCAGTGTCTAATCGTATTGAAAATAGTGTGTTTTAATTTGTCATACTATGACTATATAGGAACATACATTGAATGTGGTGTACCTGGGTGTAACGACAGCCTGCTAACTACCCTCACAGGTCGTGATGGGAGCCCCCACCCCCTCTAACCATGGCACCAATCCACCCACACAACCGCTCATCCACATCGATGCGGTATATGGCCTCCTGCATCCGCCCCAAATTGGGCATTGCTTAGCGTCAAAATTGGTAATACCTTCAGTCGTTGAATGCGTACGCGTTTGCGCGGACACCGCTGGGGGGGGGGGGGCAGGTTAGATGCTGTCTATACCGGCGGCAAGGAGGCCTGGGTATTGTCAGCATTTTGAGCTCAGAGTGGCACTCTTATGAATGCAATGGAAACTGTTATTATCTAGTGCATACGTTCTCTTTTAATTGTTGACCTTTTTGGGATGTGTGATTCTTATAGAAAAACGTGGTTTTGTTGGAATACAATGTTTATGTACACTTTGTAGAGCATGTGGCAGACTGATATTTCTCCCTATCCATTTGACTACTCAATTCAATGATTCTCAATCAAAAAAAATAACTATCCAGGTACGCTGTTGAATATTTTGGAACCAATTTAACTGAAACCTGTTGCTGTCATAGACAGCAACAGTGTCCAGTCAAATACGCTGGAAAATACCCAACATAACATTTAATAATTCATACATGATTGTAGTTGTTCGGTGTCTTGTGTCCAAATGGGCAAGACAGGGACGTTGTACACGGGGCAACCGGGCGATATCGTATGTGTTTCGAAAAGGGAGGAAACACAGGACACATCATATCGATCTCGCTTATATCCCTGTATTTGGTCAGCGCGCACTGCATCTTGTAGGGAATGGTTAGGCGGAAATAAATATAGCTTCATTCCCATCATTGTTGTGTTAGCAGTGGCAGTGGCAGTAACCATACACATAGCGGTAGCGCATCAATAGCACAATGGGACTTTCCGCTGTAGCCATCGGGCACTTACCATCATAATAAACTACATGACGTATATAATGACATCACAATCGATGATGTAATTGTGACACCATGAATCACGTAGATAAGTACGTCATGAACGCATAGTTGAAGACGGACTATGCGTTGTTGTACGAAGTGTATGGCTTTGATTTTTAATAAATACGGCGATGTGTGGGTGGAGCTTATCTAACACTGGAAAGGTTCATTCCAATAGTAATAGCAAATGCAATCGCAAAAATAGTAGCAATAACAAAACGAAGTCCGATAGTAGTAGTAGTAGTAGTAGTAGTAGTAGTAGTAGTAGTAGTAGTAGTAGTAGTAGTAGTAGCAGTAGTAGTAATAGTATTAGTAGTAGTAGTAGTAGTAGTAGTGGGAGTAGTAGTAGTGGTAGTAGTAGTAGTAGTAGTAGTAGTAGTAGTAGTAGTAGTAGTAGTAGTAGTAGTAGTAGTAGTAGTAGTAGTCGTAGTAATCGTAGTAGTAGTAATAGTAGTAGTCAATATTGTCAACGCACTGGCTCAGAATCTTCAATAATTGAAAAAATTCAAAAATATAAGATATTTTGGTTTATCTTACTGCCTGAGAGTTGTCATTTTGTTTGAGGAAAGCCATATGGAATTAATGTTAACCCTTTACTGGTTAAATTTGTTCAGTAAAATCCAAATATGCGCTTACTTATTTAATGTACTTTTGCAGGCACAGACAAGGTCATTCCCGAGAATATACCACTGGAACGACTGTCTCGGCTCCCGAGCCAGTCATTACAGTGGTACATTTTCAAAAATACTCCAATCCCCGCCGGCAAACATACATTGCCCAAGATCACTAAATTGACCGTTTTGGCTGACCATCATGCAAGGGTTAATGTTGAATGATTGAGATGGATATTATGGATAGCTATTTGAGTTTTGCTTTTACCAAGATGTCACTTAGATTCGGATTTTTCTTAAACACAATTACTGGACGCTTGTTAAAGGGTTGTTTCAGTTTCTCCTGTAGGTTTTGATACTCATCTTTCAAGATTTTGGAAATTTCAACGTTTTTCCGATTATAGGTCAGAATGAATGGAATTTTGTCACGTTGATCAGTTAAGCCTGGGTCAGAGTTTATTCCCCTTGGCCACTGTGTTTCGAGTTCTTTAATCCAAAACGATTCTCGAAGTTTTCTTTGTGTATCAGTTTCTTCTGCCGTATCTGAAAGGGGTGGCTGTTCAATCGGCATAATTTAAAAGTCACGAAGGACTAAATGGTCAGGAAGATTAAAATGTTCGGAAACATGTGTGTCTTCCTCTAGCCTAATATCTGAGAGGTGTCGAGTTTCCCGCCATCTTAATGGACATTTGGTCTCGCCGACATACTGTTTCTGGCACAAGTTGCATGACATTAGATAAATAACATTTTCAGAGACACAATCTAGATTAGACTGAAGTTGGAACTTGCTTTTGTTCTGAAAGCTCGTGAAAGTATTCTGGTTTGGGAGAAATTCATCTAACTTGCACCTTTTCTTTCCGCATTTGCGAGATTCGCCTACACCTAGAATAGGACGATTGTGAGAAATTTTGGTAGGCCGACGAATTGAGGCATTATCTGGAATGGTTTCCAAGCCGTCTAATGTTTCAGATTTGATTTTGCGCAAGAATCGTGAGGAGTAACCTCGTGGTTTGAGGGCTTTGAATAGGGTAGAGCACGCTTCTTCAAAGTTTTTCCTATCACTCGAATTCCTCTGAAAACGGATCATTTGTGATGTTCCTATTCCTTTAAATGTATGCGGTGGATGGAAATATTTGTTGTGCAATAGCTGATGCGAACCGGTTGGTTTGAAATACACTTTGTAATCTAAGTAGCCAGTTGTTTCATACTTTAGACCTTTATATACAGTTACATCCAGGAAATCTACATACATCTCGTCAATGGTTGCTTTTAATTTGATATTCGGATCGTGATTGTTCAGAGTTTCGAAAAATTCATCAAACTCTGCCTTTGTGTGTTGCCAAAGCATGAAAATGTCATCAAGGTACCTGCGATAAATGAAGGGCAGTTTTGGATACTTTTCTAACGCTTCCTCCTCCCACTCTGCTACGTAAATATTGGCAAAACATGGTCTAAAGCGCTTGCCCAACGCGCAGCCGCAAATTTGTTGGTAAATTTCGCCATCGAATTTAAAATCATTGCCTTTCAGACTCAGCTCTAATAGAGCTATTACTTCTCTGTCTGCCTGTTGGTGTCTGGGTAGTTCAGGAATGCTTTACGGATAGAATGTATACCCTTCTCGATGTCAATGTTTGTATACATAGCATCGATGTCAAGCGTGACCAAGAATGAATTTGGAGGTATCCAGGTCTCAGAGACCTGTGATAAGATGTCTTCTATATTTTTCAAGAAGCTGGGGTGTCTATTTGCTATTGGCTGTAGATGGTAATCGATGTATTCATTGATTCTGCAGGATTCTGAGCCTCAATCAGAGATTATGGGTCGCCCGGGCGGTGACATTGGGTCCAACTATGAATCTATGGGTTTATGAATTGTTGGCAAAAGATAGAAAGTCCGTGGTTTTGACTCAAGTTTAGCAAAAAGATACTTATGTTGCTTTTCGGTGATCTTCTTGTTATTGAGCAATTTTTGAAGAATCTCATTAAATTTGCTGCAATTATTTTGCCAAAGTGGTTTGCTTAGTTTCTGGTAATGTTTTGAGTTACTAAGTTGTCGTTGTGCTTCACGTTTATAGTTATCTTTAAGCATTATTACAGTCGCAGACCCTTTATCTGCAGGTTTGATGACAATTTCGCTGCTTTAACACACGTGTCATGC